>KB670047.1:259557-338849 GCA_000349105.1 Anopheles epiroticus | reverse complement strand
TTTAGCTTATTCCTTTGAACACACCACGTGAGGTTTCTCCCATTCACCCCATTCCACCATTAAAAGATAGCTTTCCCCTTTATAATGAAAACGGTTTCGCAACCTTTCAGCACGTACACGCTTCTAATAATGCGCTGACATCCTTCGTTTGTCATTTGACCGTCAATGCTCTTTCGACACAAAGCCGACTGACATCTTCATTTTTCCCTCTCGCTATGACGGGCCACGAACGAACCGCCCGAGTGCACCGTTGCACCAACCAACCCACACGGGGGATGCACGAGGACGCTCACCGATGGCTCCACCCGTGTCCTCTCTACACCCAACTCAATTCCACCACGGGGGTGTTTTGCGAGACCAATTTAATGCCTTCTTGCCGGCCTAGACCATTCAAACCGCCGAAGCGGCGGCGCTCGCTCTAGCCTGCAGGTCGTTTTCGTCGCCGTCGCCATTACGCACGTCGCGGTGTTTCACATTTTAATGGTGCCCGTTGCGTATTTTCAATGTGCAATGTTTTGTCTTTAACGGCCCAACATTAAAATCCGCAACCGACACTGGCACTGGCGGGCAAATGGTCTGCGGGGCACATCGGTGGGATTTGTCTTTACGATCCTGCCCGTCGGAGGGGTTTGGTGTGTCCCTCTAACTTCCGCACCGGTGTGTTCTTGCACTACACGCCGCACTTGCACGGTAGCACCCGGATGATCGCGTTTGGTCGTGTAAAGGGAATTGAAATATGAACACGAACCGCTTCCCAGTTTTCCAGTCCGCTCCGTTGCCAATGACGACGACGACGACCGAAAAGAAATATTAGCTACCGTGTGCCCCGTCGTGCCGGTGGAGAAGTGGTCGGACGTTGGGACGTTGGGAACGGTTCAGTTGTGGACGCATGTTTCGGACGTGGCGCACATTAAATGGGATGGAAGGCCGAACGATAGCCAGCAGCAGCAGCAGTTGGTTCACTTGTTTCTTGGAGCGTAATTTGAATGGATTTTTGGCATACAACTAAACCGTTGGGGAGGCGGGACGCGATGTTCAAGTGAAGTTGTTACAATGCTGCTTTCTGCTTGTAAGCTGTCCATTTGGGGTGGCTTTTGCCTATGGGAAGGAATGATGTTGGAGCGATCGAAAGGTTTAAAATTAGCTCAGAGTTATGATACTAGGCTAGTCATTTAGAATGGCCACATCCCTTAACAGCTATGTATTTATTTTCATCCTAAGACAAAGGACCATTTCAATTGAGTAATGTACCATGTTTCTACAGGGGGTCATGGTACAAGTGATTAAAATCTTTCATCTTTGCCCTAGAGAACGGTCCCTTGGCAATTTCGAAGATCGTTGCAGACTGCACACAAAATTTCATTAGGCTTTTCGTCCCATATCTTAAACAGCTGTCTCTTGAATCTGTGCAATTTCAAATGTTAGACGTCGTCTAACTAATCAACCATGTATCTTAATATGTTGAAATCCATCTAGTTAAAATCTTGCGACGAACAGGACTCCCCCATGGACTGATGAAGCATGGCAAATACTCCTTGCACCACTCCTGAACTATCGAAGCCTTCTGGACTGGAGCTGAATCCTGTTGGATGCAAAAGCTTTCGTTGCCTAAAAGCTTCATAGCGTTTGGTTTCAAGGTTCTTTTCTTGAGAAAGCTTTGCATGACAAAATGGCTCATGTTTGATTGATTGATGATCCGACAGACAAATACGGTTTCTGACTTACCTGAATGTTTGTCAAACCGTGCAATTGCAAAATTTAGTTTTCGAGTAACATTCAAAATTCACATTGAATTCACATTGGTTCAGTTTTCTAGTACAGAAGTTAATCTGTCAAAAAAAAAGTGTGCCGTGGCAGAAGGCTCGCGTGGCTGACCGCGCGAAGGTTCGACCAGATCAAGGGACAAGTTTCTGTATTCACTTAAACTAAACTATTCTTGTTATTGATCTTCCCGGCTAGTTGTTCCTTTTCCAATTTGGGGAACCTATTCCGAGGAAGATACGAGTAACAATTTAGTAAAGCTAACAAGGAGAAACTTGTTCCGAAAGAACTCTTTGCTGAAACTAATTGATATAATCTTCTCAATAGCCACAGTTTAGAATGCTGTTTGTTAAAGATTTCACGCTGCTAGTATACCTTAAAACCAGCGGGCTGCTTGGATATTTTCATACAACTTTTAACATCGCACTAGATTGCTTCGATGCGGGACAATGTGCTTGACATGGGCTTGACACACAGTGTAAGAAAATTCAATAAAGAGGGACTCGATCACTTCTATGATTTCACCCTGTACGGTACAATGACATATGGACTGTTTAAGCTGTATTTTGTAGAGTTTATAGTAAAGCTCACAGCCGTATAAGGGATTTGTCATATCACTTTTTGTAGCTGAAAAAAATGCTTAATGAGCTGCTCCGGAGCCGCTCCGCTCCGATCGATCCGGAGCCCGCTTCGGCTTCATGCTGGAGACGGATCCGCTCCAACCGCTCCGGAGCCGGCTCCGCTCCAACCGCTCCGGAGCGAGCTCCACTGTAACAGCTCCGGAGCGAGCTCCGCTCCAACCGCTCCGGAGCGAGCTCGGCTGCAACCGCTCCGGAGCGGTGCTCGCTCCGTTCGCTCCGGAGCGGTTGGAGCGTAGTTAACATCACTCCGGCAAAACAACTGCTTGAAAAAGAGGGTGTTAATGAACGAAAAAGTACAACACACACATATTTTCATTTTTTTTTTCGCTCCGGAGCGGTCGGAGCGACTGGAGCGGAGCTCGCTCCGGAGCGGATGGAGCGGCTGGAGCGGATTTCCTGTGCGGTCGGAGCGGTTGGAGCGTAGTCGGCTCCGGAGCTCGCTTCACACGTGTCTGGAGCGGGTCGGAGCCGGCTCCGGTTGCGGAGCGGATTTTCCCATCACTAGTAGGTACGGTCATTGCTTGTTAAGCAAAATGTTAAGAAGCAACCGAAAGAAGCTCTGTTTTCACACTCATTGATTTTTAATTCCTTGCAATTTGAAAGCCCAATCCATTCGGTGACAAATGTTTTATTATTTAATCTTTATGAATTTCTCGTCTATCCATGATGTACCCACAATAATGGTACAAATTGGTTTGTTGGCATAACACTTGTCTTTTTTGTGGCATAACACTTGTCTTTTTACAAACAAAAGTTCAATGAGTGCCAAAAAGCAGCTCCGAGAGTTCAATAGATCGGAAGTACGATTGGTCTCCAAAAACAGTGCGCAAAAGAACGATTGCAACATTGGCTGCGGGGAAAGGGGCGCCATCTTCTTAATACCAGATGTCGCTAAGGTCCTCAACTTTAATTATAATGAACAAAACTTAACATAAATAACATTGGTTCAATATTGGTAATCATCCCTTTGCAACCATTCTACCTTCTACACCTTTATTCACAACGACAATGGTTAAGATAAGATACCAGTTTCATTACTGTGCATAATTTTTAACGCTTTTATTTAGCCGAGAGTTTTGGTTATCGCCCCATTTCCGTGCGTAATTATCACACACAATCAGCAACATTGCCATGATTTTCAAGGTAATAGCGTAATATTTTCCAGGGTTTTTAATATTAACCACCATGTTTCGGACGAGATTACCCGGAATAAGAGAATAGGATACAAGAAGGAAATTACTAATTTGCCGTAATAATGGATTAATAAAATAAACACTTCCATATTCCGTTAGCAGATTAATAATACTTACTGTCGATGGTTTTTTTTTCCTAAGACCAGTGTTGTAAGGTTTCATAAAAAAAAAACAAGTAGATAAAAAAAGGTAAATGTCGTTAAATGGTGATACCATTAAAATCAACCTACACTACCTTGGAACTGCCAGGTCCTTTGCTCCAATAAAATAATAAAGGAAAGAAAAATCGGTATCCTTAAAAGCTTATTCATTCAATAGATAAAGGAATTGAAGAACAAGTTCAAGTTAAATTAAAGAACAAAAGTGATCGTTGATTTGGGAAGCAAACACAATTTTTACAAATTTTTAAATATTCATTTCATCTCAGCTCCAACTAGCATTGGTTTACAGACCAACGTGATGTACTGTTACGTTTGAAAGCCTTTAACTTTCGTAAATGTTTAATAGTTTTCATTCATTATTTTATTCTCTATTCTCACTAATGTTTAAAATCAGCCGGTTTGATACGACTTCGGTGTCATGATATATGTATCCTGTTCAACGGATTAAATGTTCAGTTAAAGTTAACAAGCACATGCAAATCCAAATCAATTATTATTTCAATATCATTCCCACCCTTCAATGAGCAGTACACTATTTTAAAACATTAATAATTTGTGCATTTAGTTTCTAAACTGGCTTCCACACGTTTTTAAGACAACAGTATTGGCATGAAACAAGAAAAACTTGAAAAAGCAATGAAATGTTACAGAAACTGGCCACAAAGTTTGAAATTAACAGTTGAGATACTCTCTATTGGTTGTAAATTTAATGTTCTTTTAAACTAAGTGATTTGATTGAGCGATTGAATAAAACACCTGTGTTCATCATTATCTTCAATTGGTATATTTAATTTTAAATGCCCCTTGTGAGCTTTAAGCAAAGCAACCCCGTTCTATTCCCTTCGTCTGCTTCACAAAGCACTTAACACTAATTGTATCACATTTCACGGACTATCGACACATATTTTGTAATATTTTGCTACGTGCCGTAGAGACCACCGTTTGATGAAACGTTTGTACATTTAATTATCATTTACGTAAAGTAACACTTGTTGGACGCTGCAAATCATCGTGCCAAATAGGTAACGCTGGACAGCATTAATTATCCTGCGTAGAAGATTTAACTGTGTCACTTTGCCCTACAGCTTCTATGTCTGTTCTAGTTTACAGATCGATAAATGCTTCCGCAACGCATGCAATTGCATGTACTTAACACTATCGTTAAAGGTAATAGGCAAACCGATTGCGTCTCGCGGTAGGTCCAATAGCCGGCATCACGCAACCACCGTCCAGTGCGTCGTACTTTATCGATAGCGATACCAACTTCCATTTCATTTACATCCCCATGTGTCAGCTTGATGTGTTTTGCAGTGAATTTGCCGCAGCAAAAGAAGGGAAGGCAATTAGTTTTACGAAAAACCGAGTGCAAAAGTTCGCAAATAACAAAAAATGAACAAATTTTCTTTACCTTCAAAGTGATCTTGAAATCCATCAAACAAGAGCACCGTTTTCCAAATCGTAATTGTCTTCGTGTATTGTATCTGTCTGTCTTGTGCCCCATTTAATCAGATTAAATCCAGTCGATTTCTTCGGCACCGATAGCGATACCTACCCTTGGCTTCTTGGAGTCCATAATGATCACGCAATAACCGATTGGCGATGGGCCGTCATTTACGATGTGCCAATTTGCATTGACCACCGGTATTGGTAGGCGCCACGCCCCGCCATGCACTTTTGATGGCCTTGTCCCAATTAAAGGCGGTGCAGTTCATTAGGGATACGGCAGTCATTGGCAGCATTGTGTTGAGAAAAATGATGTAAATTATGCAAGGCTTAGACCGAGAGCCCATTACAAGCGGCTTAAAGGCGGGATGAGAGGCTTTAACAGCAGAAAGGAAAATTGATTTCTTTGCGCAGGGCGATGAAGACTTGGTTCTTAATATAGAAGGGAGTCCTTCAGTATTATGGTGAGGTGTAGATACAGGCAAGAACAAAACAAGCCATCATACTTATGTGTAGCGAACAGTGTTTCGAATCAACAACTGTTATAGCTGAATATTTCTAGATCATTCTCAACTAGACTTTACCTACAAGTTTTGAATGTATTCAATTGAATGTATTCAAAATACATTTGAATGTATTTGAATGTATTCAAAATATTCAATCCTATGTATAAATTTTAAATTTAAAATGCATTTAATCCTTTTGTTGAAATAAAAATTTAATAAATATAAAATAGTAACCATGAATCGTGTTAGCAATGTTTAAATTTTCTTATGTGATTTTATGATTGCACAAAATTAAAATGCACCATTTCTTACATTCCCAAATGCTGAATTGCATAAGGAAATTTAAAGCTTCTAAAATTTCTTTAAAATTTCTTCTTTGTTTACCAAATCTGAACGTAAAATTAAATGTAAAAATTGTACCAAAACAAATAAATTTGGAAACATATGTTGTTCATTTGTAAAAATGTTCCTGAAACTAGAAATCATACTTTGTCATACGCTTTGAATATTTGTAACGAATTTTGTGTACCGTTAAAATATAAGCATAATTGTTGCATACAATTGTACTGGTAGCATAACAAATGTATACCAAAAGTAACATCGATGTAAAATCGTAAAAGACCAGATACACCAATAAAAAAAATATATGAAACATAAAAGTGGTCTATCAAATATCAATTTCTATTTTACAAAAATTAGATAATCAACAATATATTGATTTGGCAGTTTAACAAATGTCAGGTTAAGATTTTCATGTTTTATCCATTTGTCTATCTTACATGATAGATAACAATTTAATCAATATATTGCTGGATACATATTCTACTGTGCAACAAACAGTGACTTGCACGATCTTAAAATCCAGTTAGTCAGTTTTATATTCAATTATCTATTGTTGTCCATTTAAAAAAAAATCAGTTTTGTTAATTATGAGTACATATTTGAGCTAACTCTAAAGGAGGAGGAGAATTTTTTTTAGGAAACAAACATTTTCTGCTTTGTATAAAATTGTAACTAATGGGTTCATAAAAACAATTTTAAAAAAATGGAAGAAAATAACATAAAAAATAAATAGCTACTAACTTTAAAGACCTAGCAAGTAAACATGGATTTTCGTTCACGTCCTCTTGCATTACATTTTTTTCAGAAGTTTTTTTTTATTTCAGTTTGGTCGTTCAAATTCAAAATACAGATTTATAGCATGCTTTATAGTAAGCTTTATTTTGCTATAAAATAAAAGCCCTTAATTTGACCACCTCTCGTACAGTGCTGTTCCAGTGTGCACGATCGAGCAGCCACTGTGAAAAACTCACTGGCTCACTAGCATTTAAAATTAAAGCGAAATTATTTTCACTTATCAGTTATTTCTTGCTACGTTCAACATTAATTATGCTATGCTTGTAAAATGTATGAGTCAATATTTTTTCGGAAAAGATTATTTTAAGCTTGTGATGCTATGCTATCTGCTGATAAATAACAAGCCATACACTCTAAAAAGCGTGATTATCATCTCCAAACAATTGAAAAAAAAAATAAAAAAATAATCTTATTTTTTTTTTATTCTGTAGTGACGGCCAGGCCGTATTGCGTAAAAAAAAAAATAATCTTATATCAAATAAAAAAATAACTTTCTTAAGCACCCTTACATCGATTGTAGCCTAAAACTATGATTATAAAAATTGATTTAAATAAGTTCACAGTTTTACTGTTTTGATAACAAATCGCCTTAAACAAAAACGAAATAAAAAAATCCATTAATTCTTTAATTAAATGTTTTAAATATTTGCTTAAACCCGTTACTAATTTAAACACAGCGTGCTGCACACAAACAAACAGAAAACAAATTTTTCGCAGCTTCATTCATTATAGCTTCAGAAGCAGAAGTGCGCCCCGCTGGTAGTGCGCCTGGTAAGCGTGAGTTTCAAACTAAGCACCGTGCGCTAAACGCTCCTACTACATGTGTGAAATTGCGATCAACCCTGCGCAGCGCCACCGCTCATCAATTCCTTATTCCCATCCTGCGTGTCGTCGTCCTGCAAGGCAGCACCACGTCATCAGTTTGAGCTTTGTTTTGCTCGCCTAAATGAATCCGACCACGATCAGACACCGCAAACAGCGCAGCTCCTCACACATCGACCGAACGCCGTAACCGCGCGTGCTCCAATATTGACCTTAGCACATTGTTCTAAAAGCGTACGCCAACAAAGCGTGCAGCTTTGGAACTGGACCGCCAAAAAGTGTTCCCTGCCGAGTGTTCCAGCCAGTCCGGTATCCTGCGGCCACAGCGTGTCAACGCGAACAATGGTGAGAGGCAATGTGACCAACGGGGCCGCTAGCCCGATGGCCAATTCAAACCGTGGTGACCGTGATGTTGATACAAAATGTTATCACATTCTCCGCTAAACCGCTTCACGCATACACTCCGATACGACCGCGTCTTTCGGCGCTGCAACAGACCACAAGCACGAACGACACATTGTGTACCACACGAACCGCCACCGATCGACGCCACTCAGCGGCCGCTAGGGGATGGGTGGAATATAAAAATTATATCAGAACCCAGCGCACCCGCTATTATCGTTCCGCCGTCGGCAGAGTGAGGTTCGCTGGGGACCACGCGCACCATGCGAAACAAGTGCCGCAGAAGGCAGTGTGTGATAAATAGATAGTTGCAACACAGCCGTACAATACAACGTTTAACCCGGACGGAATTTGGCCAGCAGGCAGGAACAGCGCGCCCCCGTTGCCGCCGGAACAGTGATTTCGACACGTGTGATAGATCCCACGCGGGGAGGCTTTTGCACTGTGAACGGTGAAGATCATGTGCAATCGAAGGTTGTGAAAGGTCGCGTGTGTGTGTGTGATTTATCTGTTTCCAAAATATCTCCGGTGGTTCCCAATACGGTCGCGGGATGACGAGCTACATTGAAGTGAGCATACACTCGGAACCGGAAGACGACGATCATGATCTGACCGATCTCGAGCTGCAACAGTGTAATGGCAGCAGCCGCCAGCATCTGCTACAAAGCATCACAAATGTAAGAGGGCAAAGCACACGGGGCTTACGCGGAGGGACAACCACTCCACTATCTAATCGAGTGCGACTGGGGTGCCCTATCGGGGATCGGTAATTCTAGCCTAGATCATAACGTGCCATCGTGAGAGGGGGGATAGAGCCTCCCCCCCCCCCCCCTCTGTCATCACCTGTTACTCGACCAACGACCAATTCAATCCCAATTCATCTACAACAATTGGCAAGGTGGGTGATAAGCGGCTGATAGAGTGCGTAGCTTCTTTATCACACAAGGGGTGAGAGCTTTAAAAACAATGAATTGCTCCATCGCAATCAACAAAGCAAAATTTTGTACGTACGTTTGTTTACGTATCTAACGCCGTCCCAAACGTTGTAGTGGCGCGTAAAAGCATAGCCAACCACGACCGCCAACCGATAATGAACCATCATTCCGAGTGTGTCACTACTATTATGCACACCCAATTCGGAGGCTCCCTTCAAGGGAGCGAGAGAGGCGAGCATGTGTGTGTGCTTGAATTTTAAAAGTGGCAATCCGCGGGTGGTTTGCCCGAAGAATTGTCTGCCCTTTCCACACCCGCGCGGCCTTTGTTTTGGGTTGAAGTGTGTAACACCATCCCCCCACCGACCCTCTGTAAACGTTCCATTTGAAATTATTCGCCTTATATGAATAGGTGGTAACGCGATCATTAGAGACATCGTGGTAGTTGCTGTTGAACCGACCGGAATGAGGATTAAGCAGGTCGACGTTTTTTCCCCCCCTTTTGCTCTGTTCATAAGGGTCTTCATATGGTTTTGAATGGGTACAACAAAACTCAACCACAATGTGACTGTTGATGGCTTACAGATAAGAAAGCATTTTTACACCACACTTTTCTCTGAAGCGATAGTGTAGTCAAGCGAGAAGTAAATGATTCTTCTTTGGTGGATTGTCTACACAATTTCTAGGAAATTCTTATGTTAGTATCTTATGTAGAACCTACATAAAAGAGAACCCTAGGAACAATATTAAGGTTTCCTTCATAAGAATACTTGCATTATTATTAAATTAATTATTAACAAAAAAAATTGTATTCCCTCGGTTTTGTTGGTACACTGAAAAATTGGCTCTTTTGCAGCGTACCTTGATTACTTTGGTACGGTCTGGGTCGAGGGAAATATTATCGGAAATACGTGATGAAACTTTTCTTTCAAACTCAGGCAAATTCTTTGACAACAACTCTGATAAATATGTTAAGATAGTTTGATAGGTATATAACCGGTATCTAATTAACACAATACCTTTGAAATTCTAATCATTTTGTTTTGTTATTCTTTTTTTTTGAAACGTGATTTAAAGATTTCTCCCTAAATGAGGTTTCTGTTCCATTGGGGTTTGAATTTCCTAAGTAATAAATTCCTTTGAATAAATGAATTTTATTTTTGGACCCATTATATGTCTCAAGCTCATTCGAAGAAGGTGACGTTTATTAAGATTTGTGATAACTCTCATCGACGCCCCCATGTATCTGAAGGCTTCTTCGTACCTTGGATGATAAAAATTTCAAGGAAGCAAAATCAATTCAAGTTTTTATAAAGGTTGGATCCACCTCAGCTGATCAGAACAGTTCTTGTTAGGCACCACCAACAGTTTTGGCCAAGATTCACCATGGCACTTTGGCTATCAGTGACTTTGTGTATCCATAGCAGAAAAGCCGGTCCTTTTCATGGGAAGGTAGGAAAGGAAATAGAAAACTCTCAGTATCTTGTACTAAACTTCAGGTCTGTGACAAGGCTCATCACTCCAACAGAAGCTAGGGAAAAGCTTCGTGTGACTGGAGTGTTAAGAAAGAGCACTTAAGCAGGAGAAGGACTCCTCCGGTACTCACATACCTCAATTTAACAGAGATCCTCTCCAAAGATAGGTAGAAGAAAGATACTGAATATTGGTGGAACCGATCTACGGGTATCCTTTCCTACGGCAAATAAAGCTTAATGGTTTAGTGGTTGACCAAGATGTAGATAGGATGGAACAGGGCGACCTTCGACACGAGACTAAACCGTAATCGATTTCAGATTTTTCAAAGCTGGACGCCGAAGCAACTGCAGAAAATGTACTTAAAGGTAGCTCAGAAAATCCCCTCTAAAGACCTGACGTGTTTTCCTATGACGTCCTTGGCTAGAGATTGATAAACAAATGTACGAATAAAGAGACTGCAAAAACGCTCTACTTCAACATCTGCCGTCACGATGACCTCGCACAGGGAAAAAGTGCCAAAATTATCATCCATTTTCACAGCATACATGTGATTCTGCGTTGGTAACAGCAGATCATCACACGCAATCTTTCTCCATCGTCATTAAGAAGACGACGTAAAAGCGCGTTCGAGTCCGTGGAGATTAATTTGCATGTTGGAACGGCCGTTGAGCATGACGATCAAACTACGTCATCAAGGGTGTAAGCAGTCAAGATTGGGACACATGTACAAAACGGGGTAGAAAAACAAGACCACGGTCAACAATTAGCCCTGGCCATCACCTATAACTGGAAGGGTACGTGCTTTAGCTGCTTTTATCCGGAAATTGAGTAAACTTTGAGGAGATGAAGCCTTTGTGGAAGTGTAAAGTCACGCGTCCAGGGCGTTGTCATTCGGCCCTAATTCAGTGCTAATTGGAAACCTATCTGCGCGTATTTTCAGTATGGTTCAATCCGTGCATTTAATGCGTAAACTTGTTCATCGATATGGACACTTATTGGTCCATAGTGTTAGCGCACTTCACCAGACGTTCTGATTAGCCGGATGTTTGCAATTATTTGATCACGTGTCTCTGGGTATTTCTGGGTATGAATGATTTAGCACCTCTAACTAAACGCTCTTCCAAAACTCGATTACTCAACACGATCTATTTTTATCGCGCTATCATTTTGCAGCTTTCCAATCCCGCCTGTCTCTTCACACCAGCAGGGAAATCGTCCACCGAGTCCTATGGCAAAGCGGAGAAACGAAAGCTCATGTGGGCCACACTGTTTACGGTGGCGTTTATGGTGAGGATGCCGCTACTTACGCGAAAAGTGGACACACAAACAGTAACATTTTCCACGTCTCTGGATTACCTTTCGCTTTCGATTTCATAGACGGCGGAGTTTGTTGGAGGCTATCTGTCCGGCAGCTTAGCCATCATGACGGACGCAGCCCATCTGCTTTCGGATTGCATTAGTTTCGTGATATCGATCATTTCGATCTGGATCTCCAACCGGCCGGCGGATGCACGGATGTCCTTCGGTTACCGGCGGGTCGAGGTGCTCGGTGCGCTGCTGTCCATCTTTGGCATTTGGGCACTGACCGCGGTGCTGGTGATAATGTCCGCCAATCGACTGATCGAAGGTGACTACGAGATAGATGCGGACACGATGATTGTTGTAGCGATTCTAGGGGTTGTCATGAATATAGTGTAAGTGTCAAATCAACTCCTCATGGAGCGCCTATATTAACACCTTTTCTTGCACCACGACCACCCAACAGGACGGCATTTATTTTGCACGGTTCCTGCAGCGTAGTTCCTCACAGCCACAGCCACGGCCACAGCCACGGAGGGCATAGCCACTCGCACCACAGCCACAGCTCCCACGGGCACAGTCACATTTCTCGGCCACGTTCGAAAACCCCTCAGCTGATCGCACCACGCCTATCACTATCGCGCTCCTGTTCGCCGCTACCAAGGCGTTTCCTTCGCGCCCAGTCCTGCGACGAGAAAAAGTGTGACAAACTGGAGCAACTCATCATATCGAACTTTCCGCCCAGCCCGCAGACCGCGAGCCCTCTGTCGTCGCATCAGAACAGTCGGCACAACTCGTTCGCCCTGACGGGTGATCACGTGCAGAGGCCAAACTTGGACACGATTCTTACCAACGCACGGTTGAAACTGCACAAGGAAAGTCTACGGCAGCGGATGAGCATCGATGCTGGGTTAAATTCGCCGGATTTGATAAGCTCGAGCAAGCTGGCATACTCTCGGATAAGTACCGATCCGGAATCGTCCACCCGTGCACACAGTGAAGATGATGAGCGGGGCGAAAGGATGAGTCAGTCTTCTCTCGAGCATCATTCCCATCATCATCATCAACAGCAGCAGCAGCAGCAAGAGCAGTGCTCCAGTGTAGTGCATGATGATAGCAGCAATCTGAATGTCCGCGCGGCCATCATTCACGTTATTGGTGATTTCATACAAAGCATCGGAGTGCTGGTAGCTGCAATAGTGATCAAATTTGCGGTAAGATATTGGGGTTGAAAACGTTTATTCTATTGACTGTACTCACCATGACATTCTGCTTTCTTATCTACAGCCCCACTTGAAGGCGTTCGATCCGATCTGCACGTTTGTGTTTTCCTTGATCGTGCTCGTAACGACGGTACGGATCTTCCGTGATTCCATGCGCATCCTAACGGATGCTGTACCGTTGGAAATTTCACTAGAACGCCTCTCTTCCGAGCTGTCCTACATTGAAGGGGTGAAAGCGGTACACGATCTACGGGTGTGGAGCGTTTCCACTGGATGGAATGTGATGACCGTGCATCTTATGATCGGTATATCCTTCAAACACGTTTTTCCTTTTCACGATGAATCATAAACAAACACTTATTCGATCTTTTCCGTTCTCCAGATCCGTTGGCGAACGCGTCCGAGATACTTTCCACCGCAGACCACATCGCACGGAACGATTTCCGCATCAAGCACAGCACGGTACAGATCGAGAAGATGCACTTTTAGAACGATTGCTGCTGCTGCTGCTGCTGGGCGACATTCGCTACACGTCTTCCTATCAAACCCATTGTGATTTCACAGCCTGCCGTCTGCGCACAGAGATCCTCAGACTTTCTGCGCATTGCACCGATGCGCTGTGTTAGTTTTTAATAAGCCCATCCAGTCCGAGTCAGTCTTCCCAGTCCCTAACGATAGCGTCAAATCAGTCAAGACTACATTAAGGATTTATGTAGAGATTATAAATAAAGTCTCATTTTATACTGCGAAAGAACGACACACTTATGGTTGAACGATTTATTTCAATCAATTCGATTTCGACCGCGTTTATTAGTTGTTTGCTGACATCTACACATAAGCAAAAAAAGGAACCGACGTATATATACTTTAAATAGGTGTTACGTTCCTCACGCGTGTGTATGTGTGCCTGTGTATCCAGAGCATCAAGAGCACCCACTGCTTTATCATAAAGCTAGAGCAGCTAGAAAGCTGCAGCAGCATCCTCTAATCCTAGCCTAGAGCTTTCTCGTGTTTCGTGTGTGTGTGTGTGTTACATTAAAATATGCATTACTTGCGACTTGTACGTCCTTGTGACGAGTGTAGTGTGTGTATTTATTAGTTTAATTCGTGTTTTAAATTGGTGGTTTTGTTTACATGTTTGCTTCAATTTCAAATTTCTATTTTAATGCCGTTACACTTTCATTCATCCTTCGCCGGTTGTTTTGTTTTGAACGTTTATATCTTGTCCTATTAGATTTGTTGCTTAACTATAATAGTAGATTTCTTCTTTTGCCATATATATATATATTTAACTACGCCCGAGTAAAATGTGCAAAAAACTGCGCAAATCGAAAAATAATCGCTGCCAAAGCGCTTCACCGTGTACACTACTATCCTCCCAGTGGGGGGGAGAACTTTCCTCATCATCACTTTCGTTCAACGGTCGGCCGAGGGAGCTTATCGTGTGTCCTTTACCTCGTTGTTCAAACTTCATAACACACTACTTCCCCTGTTTTTTGTTAGGTGGTTTAACACAGACACATCCACCACGAGGGACCAGGGACGAGAAGGAAACATGATGTGTGTTTGCGTTGCACTCTAAATTGTAATGTGTAATGACTTTTGTATGCTTTCTTGTACCTCTATTACTTAAATAAGTGTTTGAGCCACCACATAAAAATAGATCCGTTTCGCTTTTATTCTTCTTGCAGCAAGCATTTGCCATTAAAGTGTCGCGTGAGAGAGTGATTGGATGCGTATTGAGATTAGGATAACAATTTAAAAGAAAAAACACAAATTGATTGATCAAAACCCGTCGACATCAAAGTGTGAGATAAAAAGGAAGTAGCTTTGAGTAATTAATTGCTTTCATTGAAATTAAGTCATGCAAAAACGCTGTTACACACCAACGCAGGGAACCAATTTCGAATGAGAAAGTTAGGGGCAAAAAACATACTTTATTTTGTTTGTACTTATACGCGCATCAAATTGCTCTCTCTCTCTCTCCCATCTTTTCACCCTAGTCAAAAGAACGATGATATCGATAAGGCACTCCGCTCAGTGGATAAATGGTTTGCTAATGCAATAATGTTTGGGTTGCATTTTCCGTTTACAATATTTTCCGATTTTGTTTCTTGTCGTTTTTTCTTTCGCTAATGGGTCTGCCCATCACTTACGGCCCAAAATACAAACGCTTCAAAAATGTGGCTAGTTAATTCTGCCTCTCATTCATCTTCTGCTATCACACACACACCAGATTTGCATATCAAAAATATAATAAACGCGTTCCATTTGGCGAAAATGGTGAGAAAGGGACGATAAAGGGCATTAAAACAGAGTGGAATTACGTCAAGCAACATTAAGTAAAACACACATTTGCAACGAGTAAAACAAGGCATAGCTAGCGGTGTAAACTGATTGAGTAGCGCTAGTAGTTTAAGGATAAGTTCGCAAACGGAAGGCATTTTAAGCTCGCATGAAAGTAATCGTTCTTCGTTCGATTGGAGAGTTATTGATTCTGCTTATCACTGACCTAAAGTACCACTCTACAGGCAGCCGTTGGCAAAATTAAAAACTGTCTCCATATCTCTCGTACAAATCCTCCTATAGATGGTCTCTTCGGTATGAGTACAAGCAGCTTTGATTTCTTTCTTTCTCCGCTATCGTAACAAGAGGTAAGCAAAAGTTTGCTGACATGGAACAGTGTAGCAAAAGTAGTGTAGCTAATAATAGTACTAATAGCAGAGGCAGTAATAGAAATAGATAAATGATTTTCGATTATCGTTTGTTAATAAATAGAGATTCTTCTTTCTCGTCTTACATTACGATTTGCTGTTGAAGTTTTCAGTAGTTGCTCTTATCATGTACAGTATTGTTATTCAACGCGAGTAGCTTTAAAAAATAATAGTTAACACGTGCGCCGTACGACTTAGCTAGAGATAGGGGGAGAGCCAGATAACATTCACACACCTATTGCTAATCGTCTATCGGGAGCTTACTACATGAGCTTGTCTTTAAGAGTGTTTGTTTCGCGTTTTTAAATTCTTCTTCCTTCCTTCTCGCATGGATTGTGTCTAAAAACAACATTGTCCCTCCTTGTTTAATGCTCTGTTGAATTTTTCTACTAAACGCGTACATCTTTCTATGAGCACAAGCCATTTATCTTGACCTTTCGAAAACTCCTAACACGCCACCTGTGAGTAACATATTATACCGGCCTTGAAATAACCTTATGTGAGTGTCCAATGGGAAAGGTTTGTCCAGGAAAAACTGTGAATTCGTTTGAATGTTTGTCTGCTTTTGTTTTCTTCTTCAAGTCAATTCATGTCATTTTACATGTAAAAGTAGTACTTACAATAACAATTCATAATAATAAAGTTATAATATTCGACTGTAAAAATGTATAAAACAATCACAATTTGTGTACGTGCCTTGTCTTGCGTCTTGTTGTGGGCTGTTGTGATTTCAAGGGATATACTAGCCCCTTCTCTCATGGGACATTAATGGGTTTGAAAACTAAAATGCTTAGATCTTCTACACAGTTTTGGGATGGAATTTTAGTGTTTACCACATCCGAGAATACCAGCCCGTAGTGTGCTCGGACAACTGATAGTGGTGATTGTGGTGCGTTAGTGTACTCTTGCATTCAATGATTGAACGGGTGTTTTGTTGTTTTGAAACGGTCAGCCGTAGAACACATCGTTTCCCTGCTTGGCTGATGCGCGGATTATAAAGCGTTCCGGAAACTTAACAAAAATTGTCAAAAATAAGGTTCAGTCCTGTCAGTGTACTAATTTACAACCACCTTACTTGCCGTTCCATGTGGTCAAATTTCTTCACACACAGTTTCGTAACCGTTTAATTTAGCGTTTTCTGGTCCTTTTCAAATCTCTTCAAATCTTCTCTCCGAATGAGCCTATCTCAGATATTGTGAAAGTGATGGAAAAAGCTTAAAGCAATGGTACTGTTGTTGCTGTTGTCTGTGTCACTCCACGAGATCAACTCGTATCGACCAGCGTCGTGGATGCGGTCCCTACCGGCGGGACCGTAATACAACTGTCATCACCGTTCTGGTGCGCTGGTTCTTCACTTGCCGGGGCAAATATTTCCACCGCCGTCTGCTGCTGGCTGTTTGCCAGCTTTTGCTTGCGCTTCATTTCCATCAGCTGCTTCCGCTGTGCTTCACGTTTTGCTGCTGCCAGTGCGGCGGACGCCTTTTTCGCCTCGACACCGTTGCTGCCGTCTGTCACGCTGGAACCACCGCTACCGTTCGCTGTGCCGGTTTTGTACGGACGCTTTACCAGCTTGGTACGGGGAGCACTGCCATTGCGGGCTTGCGGTGGCGGGGGACTCTTTGGAATTGGTTTCTACAAATGACAATAGAACGAAAGGGCGAAAAAGACGGAAATTAACAAAATTGTTCCTGTGCCTGCGCGTAAATTACGCGCAACCGGTACTTTTAGTCCGATTCTCTTCTCTCTTACTTACCCGCCATCCATTTTTCCGGAACGAATCAATTTCGGCAAAGCTAGCGTCGACGTTGTTTACCTGCAGCATCACCATGTCCCAGAACCCTCGCAAATCTTCACCGGTCGTTTGGAACTTTTCGTCCGGCGATTGATTGAGGTTCGTGTAGCACAAATCTGAAACAGTAATGAAAAAAAAAACATTAATAAAAAAAAGGATAAAAAGAGCCTTATCACGAGATTTGTAATTTCCCTCTAATTTCCGCATAGTCACAGTGGGATGGAATTGTTTACGATTGTTTACGATCGCTTCCTATCGATCATTTATTTAGTGAGTGCAAAGAGAAACAAACACGTTTGCCACCTACCAGCCGTATTGTTAATGAATGCGAAAAAGCATAGCATAACGCACAAGAAACGGTTACATGCAAGGGACAGGGAAACAACAAAAATATGAAGCAGGAAATGATAGTAGCAAAAATGACGACACAAACAATCAACGCGCTCACGGGTGGTTTTAACTTGGTGATGGTCGCACACCACCGCCTTTCATGACCACGTCTATTTATGGATCAATGGAATGTTTTGTTTTAGCGCATTCCCTTTCTTACTATTCTTTGACATTATTTCTTACGAATTAAGTATCTGAGGAGTAAACACAACCTATACGCACACATAAGTCTATCTACTTCACCTAAGTAAAAATTATGGATCAGTAACATTTACATCAATTACAAGGTACGCAATCAATTGCTACGTGCCAAAAAGTAAGACATGAAGTCATAGATAGTATTCTTCTAATTTTTAACAATTATGATAATCTATCTTATCAATTTGCAAGTTTATCACTAGACCTTACGCAAGTCTGTCGATCACAAGTCATTCTGATAGAATCGAAATAATGCTATCATATGTAACGAATCCTTATCAACCGGATAAGATCTACTTATTGGCAAAGAAAAACACATTGCACCACGTGACGCTGAATCAGCATTAGCAAAATCGCTACAACCCTCTAATAAACCCAACAAAGTGCATCCCCAAAATACTAACCTTCAAATTGTTTCATTTTTTGCGAACATAGCAGACGGGCCTTGCCCACGGCAACCAGGATGTATCCGTTAATGTCCTCGCCCAGCTCGACGCCATCGACCTAAAATTAAAATAAAAAAAAACTATCAGCTGCCAAATCATACACGTCGAAAGACGGACAGAAGACAACAAGGGTGTAACGGAGGGCGGCGACGTGTATGTCAGACGAAAATGAAAATAGAGAACACCTACACCGGGCAGTCTTCTATTTTCCAATTGCGATAAGATGAGGGGAACGCACCTTTCGACGGATCGTCGGATGCTTAACGTATGTTATCAGTGCCGTGAAGCATCCGATTTGCCGCACTTACAAGCTCTCGCACTGTTAGATGCTTACCTTCAACTGATTGATTTCTTGTTCCACATTGTCAGCCATTGCTTTGAGCCGATTCTGTTCCGTTTTCAGGATTCGCAGGAAATGGTTCCCATCTAGTACGTTATTGTTCGTAGAGTTCGCCGTGCTGCTGGTACCATTTGTGGTTGCTTCGATTAAGGACACCGGTGCCGACGGTTTGTCATTTGATTGTATGTCTTCATCCGCCACTGGATGTCCAAAATCAGCAGCCATCGTCACGGGCGCACTGCTCTCCATCACTACCGCACCTCCACCGTTCGACGTGTGCATAATGTCCGCGGACTGGATGCTACTACTATCACAATTCACAATTTCACCACCGATCACTGCAGGTACGTTTGGTTCACACTCGCCGATGGTGGTGGTACTGCCGCACTGTCCAACACCGTTCTGTACGCCGTTTTCGATCACATTCGTGGCGACGACTGTCGTCGGATTTTGCTGCTCGTTAGGCACGACAGCGACAGTAGCAGCGGTGGCAATGGTGGTGCTGCTGCTACCATCGGCAGTCGACATACGACCAACACCGTTATCGTCCGGTGTAGAGCACGTCGTCGGCGACACCACTACCAGCGAGCGCATCTTTTCCTCCACTATCACCGTGGTCGTTGTCGTTGTCGACATGTTGGTAGAATGGTAGCTTTCTGACGTCGTTTCGTGACGATGATGCTGCTGCTGTTCTGTTACGTCGACATGCTTTGCCTCCGCGATGGTACTGCTTCGTACGCTAGTAGCGTTACTATGGTGACGGCTGCTTGTTTTTAGAGCATTTTCCTCGTGCTCTTCTACTGTCCGCCCATTTGAACCGCTGACAGACGGGAACGTCGATATTGTCGTTCCTCCGTTGGAAATTCGAGCATTTTTTACCACCATTGTGGATCGATTCGTACCGGCAGTACGGTGATCTTGTTCTTCCCGCACCAAGGAATGCTGTTGCTCGAGGTGATCGGTGTAACTATTACCGTTCGATTGCAGATAACGCTTCGGGCCGGTGCTGTGTAGCAGAACATTGGTGACATTCTCTTCCGCAGTGTTGCCATTCGCTTGCTGGTGTGTCACCACATTGCCGTTGGCGGAGGATGTACGGTTATTGCTGCTGTTGTTCGACGGTGAGGTTTTCGGCATCTTTTTCGGTGAAAATATTTGCAACTGGGCACGGAATTCGGGCCGCAAATGTCGCAGCACGGGTAACGAATCCACATCCGCATCTTCGCCACCGTCCTGGTTGCCACCCTCCTCCCCACAGTTAATCTGTCTGTTGTTTTCATCCACAGAACCGAACGATGAACCATTGATACTACCAGCACCGCCATTTGTCACGTGCGTACCGCTCCCATTCGCTACACCATTCCTGCTCGTCCCATTGCCGACCGACGGATGATGGAACTGCTGTTGCCCACCCATCGCACCCAGCTGGAGCTTTACCGGCGTGCCATTGTTTTCGTTTGCAATGTTGTTGAGGTACTTCCGTTCACTGCTGCTGTAGTTCTGCTTGTTCAGGACCACCACCTCACTCGCACCGTACAGCTTCTCCACGCGCTGCTGGATGAAGCTCTTCTTGGGCGTCATCAGCTGCGACGCTGCGTCGTCGCGCGTGTGGCTGCTAATTTGTGACTGGGAGGAAATTACCTTCGTTCGCATACTACCGGCAAAGCTTCCATTTCCGTTAAACATCCCAACGTTGTCGGTCATGTCGGCTCCTCCCGGGGGTGACAGGATCGAGCCATTATTGATTCCACGCATCCTTCCAGCGCCTCCACCGTTCACCACACCCGTTCCGTTCATCTTGAGCATTCTATTGCCACCCGTACTGCCACCGTAGCTGTTATTA
The DNA here is from genome assembly GCA_000349105.1 of Anopheles epiroticus. NCBI lineage: Eukaryota > Metazoa > Arthropoda > Insecta > Diptera > Culicidae > Anopheles > Anopheles epiroticus. Next base: position 318,130 of record KB670047.1, on the reverse strand, counting down.
TTGTTGTTGTTGATCGTGTTGTTCATGCTCACGTAGCTGAGCGTTGGCGCTGCCAGCAGATGACCACCGGTGCCGGACTCGGTGCGGTTGTAATGCAGCGTCGCTATGATCGGACGGCTCGGGGAAACTTCGCGCGACTTGTTAATGTCCTGGCGGAGCTTCGAATCGTACGTCGTCAGGTTCGAGTACCCATTGACACAGCACGCCAGGTTCAGATAACTCGGTTTCTTGTTCGTGGCGGCGGTTGGTGAGTTGTCGCCTCCACCCAGTAAGGGTTGCTGCTGTGCTGCTTGCTGCTGCTGCCCGTTGGCGGCTGTGGTCGTAGTTAGCACGGTACTGATGTGACCGGTTACCGGATCCAGTACGCTCGTGACGGCCTGACAGTTAATTACCGGTAGCATGCAACGCTCCTTGATGCCGGCCGTGAATTCGCGGGTAATATCCTTGCCAGAAATGGGTGTTAGAAAGTTCAGCTCTCCGGAGGTATCTGTGTGATTCGGGCGACATAGAAAAGGAAATATGGGAAGAAGAGAGAGAGAGAAAAGGAAATAATGGGAGGTAAGTACTGGAATAAATAATTGGAACAATTCACAAATTACTTCATATTATTTTCAGCGACCCAAACAAACGGAATAAAAAACAATCTAATACTTCACGGACAAACACGTGGTTCACACTAACCTACCCCAAGAAAGTGGTACAATGGAGATCAAAATTCAAGTTCAAGTAGCTTACAATTGAATCACTCCCCCCACAAACCGGTCGTGTTGGCGTAAATGCCGTCAATTGCTGCCACACGACAGCACAACCATATCCTTTACTACTGAATACGGCTAAAGGCCATTAAAATATTGTTTCCCGAAGGACACGTGGGCACAACAAGCCAGTAAACGGTGTCATAAATATCTTGCCAACAGGGGTCCTGTTGGTCCATACGCGTGGTAAAGCTTATTTCTTTTAGATTCGAGTGGTTGTAGGGGAGGTAGAATTCCTCTCATTTCTTTGAACACCTTCTCTCACGGGATTTTTAGAAGAGTGTGCTACGTTACGTGCCGTATAACGACATTACTCCAACAGAAGGTCGCTCATGGTTCGGCCATGGAATCGTTTAATGTAGGGATAATCGGGGTAATATGGGCCACACAAAAAGGAAATTTGTCTTCCTATTTTCTCAAAAAATTGTACTGATAAGAGTCCCTGTGAAAATCGGATCAAAATTCGTTTGAATAATGGCAATATTCAGAAATACTGACAACATTGAAATCATATTGTTCGAAAATAAGCTTATAAAAGACATTGCCTCAATATAAAAGTAGCATTTGTAGCATGAACGGTGCTTTTACTATGACTCATCGTTTTGTACGCATGGCCGTATTTAAACGCATCCTAAAAAACACAAAAAACTAATAGAATGAAAATACTTTTTATCGAAAATTGTTAGATAATTGGCAACTTCTCTGTGATGCTGTGTATTTAACACATCAATAGATTTATTCTAACCACAATTTTTGCAGTAACTTTTTTAAAAGTATCTTTAACAAACCTTAAACTATGGAACATGAAGAAGGCATTCTGAATTTAATATAAACTATGTTCGCATAATGATTTTCATGGATTTCCAGGCTCTCTAAGTCGTTTTCCTTAAGGGGTCTTTTTAGTCTCGATTGTCTCGATACAGTCTCTTAGCTCACAACAGCATTATATGCACGCATGCCTTTGGTGGGTTGAAGGGACACGTTCAAGGGTGTCTCACTCTCAGGGTTGTCGGGTACACTAACGCTGTTTAGAATTTCTACCACAATTAACGATAGAAAATTTATCTACAGTTACAAGCAAACAAGCGTCCTTCAAGATAACCAATCATTCATTCATTCGTTTTACACAGTCCGTCACTGTGCTGTACAGATAAAGCGCGTTCGGAGTATAAAATCACATTGTCACAATGAGTTTCTCACTCAAAAAGGATTGACCTTTCTCCTATTTCTCTTCTTCTTCTCTTTTTAGCACCTTCAAGTTGTTCATGACCGATAAACTTCAAGTGTGTACAGTATGTTAAATTGAACGTTTTCAATTGCTCGTCAGCCCTTCCCTTTAGACCTGGTGAAACGAATCACACGCAACCACATTTCACTGTGAGAAGAGCAACAATGAAGAAAGCCACCGCACTCGCCTGCTTAAGTATTTTTCGTATTGTATTATTCGAACAAACAAGCTTTACAGTAGTGAAACGCACTGAACTTTTTGTCACACCCAAACTTTTTATCTATTTAGGGTTAGCAAACATGCGTTAGTACTGAAAACACACTCTTACATCCCTCCCAACCACACTGTTATCAATGAAGTACTTCTTTTTTATCACAAATCGGAGAGAAAAACATGATTAATTGAATTGGTCGCGCTTGGTAGCATTAACATACTCTCGCTCTCTCTCTCTCGCTCTCGGTTCCTCAAGTATTTTGCAGACAGCAAGGAACCTCTTGAGGAAGGAGGAAGGAGGAAGGAGGAGAAGGAGCAAGGAACCCACGAGAGCATGTAACATTGGAAACGGGCCAACCGATGGTACACCACAAGCAACAACACACTAACACAAAACATGAACAGATAACGGACGAAAACATCGATTCGGGTTGTGTTATGTTTACTCTCTTTCTTCCTCTTCTTTTTGTTTTTCTTTTACGCACTCGTCTATAGGACGGGAGGAAGCGAATGTTACCAATATGTTTACACGGCCCAGACGATGTAACCTTCGCCGAACCCAGTACGCTGTTGGCTGGAGTAATATGATAAGAGCGTCTTCGCCCTACTACAACACAGCAACAAACCATAGAATCATACGAAAGGGACTGTGTTATTTATCAGATTTAGTCGTATCGCAGTAAACAGCACCGAAGTTGATCGAGGACGTTCGAGTATTGCAAAAAAAAAAAAAAATGCAACATTGCAACCATTGAGTCACTTTCCGATTAGTCATAGCGAATAGCAAATTCTGGTGTGTGATTCTAAAACTTCTGTACTACACATTTTGCACATCCACAACACACCATGGAGCAGCAGAATGAACCGCAATCAAATCATGAAATGAAATTCACACAACAATTCGGTTTAACGTATAATCCCCTCCAGTGGGGGGATGCAATCTCCATATCCACCCACGATGTTTGTCACTGATTCGAAATGCAATCCACAGCGTAACGAGTAGGTGTGTGACGACTGCCCCACAATATCGCACGTACGTAGGAGACACGCTAGCGAGCTAATGACGGCTTTGGGAAATTACATCCTGTGTGTTGTCCACCTTAAACGTGTAGCGAAACACCAAACAGATCGTTTTAAGAGATTTGGACATTTAAAGACATGTATTTTAATCTAAGCGTTGCAAGAAACCAACTCCATAAAAGCTCCTTCTCTAACTGCTCCCCCTACACTAAACTTTTAGCGCAACTCATTTACGCGGACACTTGCGCACACGTTGCGTCAGCGGACAGCTATGCGTGACGCGTCGTTCTCCTTGCAGCACATATGCGAACTGGTTTCGCGCGGAACAATAAAACACACGCACAGGAGAACGCACCGAACACACCAGACACCATCATCGTATCGATGACTGGAGCAGCCGCTGGAATGATTGTCATCAGCTTTACTTGCGATTTAACCGATTTGCGCCGCATTCCGCTGTGTCGTCGCAATTTGCATACGCCTTTGCAATTTATTTATCATTCCTCAAATCGCAGATCAATATATGAACGCAGGACGTGATTTTCAACCTACTTTTTCGTGGCGAAACCTCGAGATGTCGATCACTTTGTGCTGAGAGTTGTACAGCACTGCACAGTATCGCGGCGAATATGGCGAAAACACGCTGCTACTTTCAATTTCAATTCTTATCAAACCACCACCGAACTGATGCTGAAAAGATGTCCAGAGTGTGACAGCGTTCCAGCTGCAAGCGTACAGATTGTTGGGAGCCTCTCCCCTAGCACCGGGAGTTGGCTTCGATCGTCCGTCACACCGCAGAATCAAAACGACCGCTCGAACCGACTGCCGAACGCACATTGGAGTCGCGCCGCGGATGGCGCACGCGGAACCTCTTACGAATCCCTCGCTCTCTTTCGATCCCGCTCTCGCCACACGCGTGATCGTGTGGTGGTGGTTGTAGCCACCGAACACGACGACCGAGCTGGTGGTGGTCCGTGGGTATTTCCCTTCTTTCTCTCGTTACTTTGGAGCCCCAACCCCCAAGCTCCCTTTTTCGACTTCTCTTCTATGACGCAATGTCCTCCCGCTTTGGAGGCGCCCGGCTTACAAGGGCCTACACACCGCCCGCCCCACACGTCCCCTCAGCAGTGCGTTAACTTTACCTTGAGTGAGTGCATTACCTACCCACACTCGCGGCTCGCAGTTGCTTCTCTCCTGCACTGCTGCACTGCATCGCCCTTCCCACACCCCTGTCTCTGAGGGACAGCAGCATCTCGCACGGCGTCGGTGGACGGATTTGTAAACACCAACGCACATACATACGCGTCTAGTTTGCCGGGCTACGCCCAGTGCGCAGACGACGACGACACTCACGCATCGACACGCCGCCACTCGTCGGCGGTGGCCAGTAATCGGAGGAGCCTGCCGGATTGGGACGGATGTGGGGCGCCTATCGCTTTAGGGCTTCTCCGCCGACCGAGTGGGTGCTGCACTGGATTAAAGCGATTCCGTTCCGTTCGATCGATGAAAGGCAAGCCACTCTGTGTTCGGTGTTTCCCATGCAATGGAAAACGAATGCAACACATTCATTCAACGGCAACCGGACACCCAGCTTGGGGGGGGGGAGCTTGCATTAATTACGGTCGGATTACGGCCGTCCGGAGGGTACACACACCAACCACGACGATTTGATGCAGTGAAATTATTGATTTCAACTAAATCCACTCTCAGTGCTCTGGGGTACGTTCCCACAATCTTCCTTAAACTATTTAAAATACAAATGAAGCACAAATTGTTAGTCGTTTTAAATTATGTCTTTCTTCCGTTTTCGTTTTTTCATCCAGTTAACAGTCTTATCTCATGTGAACGATGTGAATTAAGAACTACTAGAAGAGTTTTGCTAATGATGTCTGCCCGCCCTACCCCACAGCAGTTCATTAAAAATACATTAAGGCACCTCATCCCAGTGCAAGAACAACGGATTACACACCAGAAAACAAATATACGCCCAGAAAGGGTGCTAATTGCTGTGGCATAAAGGGCATACAAAGCAGCTTAAACACTACAACCCATAATATGATTGTTATAGGGCAAAGTCTTGAGGGTGGGATTTGAACAAAATTATAATTAACAATAATTATATATATATTTGTACAGTTATTATGGGATTTCCTTAAAAAAAATAAAAAAGCCTAGTTTCTTCAAGGTTCGTCTGAGAATTCCGTGTCTCATTTGCATAACATGCTTGTGCGGCTGGCTCGATACAATATCTAAAACCAAACCCAAAAAGACCCAAAAACAGTCGGTGGCCATGAATTTCAAGGGTAAAAAATTCAAGATGCGTGCATAATTAAATTCACACAAATACAAAGCGATCGGCGGCTCGGCACACGGAACACAACCCTAACAAAACCTTCGTAACAATGCGAAGAAAAGCAAAACTTCCGCGTCCTTCACGGGGATGTGATGGAGAATGCCAAACGCCCACAAATTCCTTCCACGAGAAACCCCAGAATAAAAAGTGTTTTTCGGCATGCTATAAAACAATCATTCAACGTCAAGCGTAGGCAACAAGTGCCTCCCCGAAGGTGGAACTAAATTTCACCCATTTGCATATGTGCAAAGAGAATAGCAGGAGCTTACCGTAGAGAGCCAGAGACCAAGTTGTCATGGTTGGCTTTCGAGGCCAAAATCGAACCTTTATATACTGGGGAATGATCGTGGAGCAAAAAGGAATTGAAACCTAATGGGTGCCAACAATGCAAGGGATACTACTGTTGTTCTACTAGAAGCCAATTGGAAGGAAAAGTAGCGCTCTGCCCACGTGACCGAGAACACGAGAGCATTTAAATTTCCGTTTGACATTGACCTTCGCCTACGGTGCAGCTTCAAAGCGGAGTTTATGGATATGTTGTCCCCAATTTTTTATTTTTCCTTTCCTTTTGAAAGGCTTTACCGTGACATTCGAAACAGTAACAATGTCCGCCGTTACGCCACATTCAAATGTACTGTGTATCGTGGTTTAGCCCAGCGAAACCTTACGAGAGGATAAGAAAACATTGAAACAGATAAATGGTTCAATCCCACGATTCTTGCGATCCCACGAATGCGTACTTTTACCCAAGAGCTGAAGCTGATGTAAACGTGTACACGTAATCCTGTTTCCGGTCCGGATGAGGTCAGGCGTAAGTTACGGACGGAGGAGATAGACGTTTTCTGTCGTACCTTGATGTCTAACAAACCAAATCAAGCATCACTTTAAACGAGCCACACGTGCCAAACGCGTGGGACGGAATCTCTTCACATTCTCTTCCATTTCTCTGATGGCCAGCCGTTCCTGTTCCTTTCCTGGCACCGATTCCAATTCAAATGCAACGAACAAACGATCGATGGTCGCGTTTTACGACAACGACCGTGTGCGGCTGTCGATGTGATCCAATTTTTTGGCAATCGCCACTTCATTCCGGGGACACTTTTATTCGGTGCTTTGTTGTTTTCGGATTTCAGGTTTGATTTATTGTCACATATTTCGTACACCCACCCATTCACGCGTCATGCGTGCTGTGGTGCGCTTATAGACCGGTTTGATCCAAAGAAAATTCAATGTCACAACGACCGGTCTGATGGCTAGAGATGGAGAGAGAGAGTGAGGAAGTGCAATTGTCTGCCGGCACAACCCAGGAGGCAGCAACCGAACTTGATTACCCGGTTCCATCCTTATCGGGGAGTGCTGGATGGTTCGACCACCAACCAACCTCTTCTCGTTGGTTCGCTTCAAACACAATTCTGTCTAAGTTTGTCCAAACCTGCCAACTCCCGCCACCACATTTGGTCAGCGCGAGTGACCGTGAAGAAATGATTTCCTGCTTACACCCGGAATCGTAATAGGGGGATCCACCCACGATGCGGCAGGTTATTACGACTGCCGTGGATACGTACACGTCTTTGTAAGGAAATGCTTTTAATTGAACAAATTACAGTTCGGTTGGGTAGCATTTTTGTACGATACGCCATATGTATCACAATAACCGAAAATGTGAATGTATCTGTATTAATCAGTACTTTTTCACAATTACAGTACATTAAAAAACCAAACTGAACTGGATTTTCAAGTCAGTTTGCGTTGTAAACGACATCAATTTTCTATCGCAATATATATTTCAATACTTTGCTGTTGTAAATTACCTCCGTTCGCATATTATAAGGATTGAAGATGAAGAATACGATTGGATTGAAGAAGAAGAAGGATTGAAGACCACCGCAGGTAATTTGAACACGCCACAGATGACGTTCTAACATAAGTATCAAGCCATAAGGAAAAGTAAACTGTTCAAAGTATAATTTTGAGAAACCTAACACAAATGATTCCACCTCATCATATAAACCTTAACTATTAACCTTTAAAAAGTAAAGGTAGAACACGGAAGGAAAAATAAGTTGAAAAAGTATTCAAGCTGAATGTAGAATACGGTACGTGTACGTGGTATTTGACGCGATGAACTTAAATGCGATGGTTTCAAACCTTATTGTTATCGTAGATAAGTATTTGACGGTAATCTAAATCTGTCAACACTTAAAGGACTAATTTTCCGCTGCATAAAAATGGCAAATATATAACTACATCAAATTAAGACGGCCTGCTTGATTTTACGTATGCGAATTCGCCCTGCTTGGTAAGATTTAAAAATAGTACCTCCCTCGGCCGTTTGCTCTCACCTGAGAAGTCGGTCGAATCGGCATCAACATCAAGCGAGCAACTACCGATGGAATCTACACTTCTATCCATATTCCAACCGCGGGGACAGAAGAGCAGATCGCCACCACGCTGTCTCACTTGCTCGCGGTACTGGCCGCTCACGTTCTGGCCCGTGCTGGTGCCGGTTGGTGTGTCGTCCGCTGCTGCCGTTTGCGGTACCACCCGTGGGACACGAATTAGATTGGCGTGATGATGGTGGTTGCGGAGGAATGGAAGGAATTAATAACACCGCACCACACCGGTACCGCCGCTGCCGCCGCCGTGTACTTCGTCGTCACCGAAAGAACGAAGTTGTTGCACGGCGTACCCAAATTAGGATGCATATAGTGACTCTCCACTCGCTGTTGCCAATTTTATCTCACCATTTATTATTCACACAGGAAGAAACACACTCTTACGCGGTGCAGCGACGGGCACAACACACTGCACAAACATACACTCCCTTCCGCACACTTATCGCCTGCCAGATTATGCAGCAAAACTAACCTCTTTCTATTCTCCCCTTCAAGGAGGGGGCAACGAGAACACAACCCCAATTCTCTCCTCGCCGAGGACACTACTCACCACACCAAACACTAAATATCTAAAAAGAAGTGGAACGAGAAAATTAGTATTTCAAATGCATTCAAAGTCAAAACGGAAGTCAATTACGGTGAAGCGCACGGAAAAGGAGGATAAATTGGTGAAATATTAAAATTCACTTCACTTGTGACGGACTGCAGCTGTTGCAAGGAGCTCACAAACACGCAATCCGGTCCCGCCCCAAGGCTATTCCCTAATTTCCTCCCAAATATCATTCTCCACTTGTGGGGTCGGCTTTTCGCTCTATACTCTATCCCTACCGACGACTAAACCAACTGCAATCGAACGCTGGGATGGGAACGGGGAATGAGAACACTCTACTAGAACACCAAAAATAAAACACGATCCAACCGGATGTACCATTCAGAAGTAGTACACTGAATGTCTCAAAAGAACTGGTTCCTCCTAATCGGCAGTGCAGAGCTGAACTCCGGGGCTTGCTATTGATGAAGACAGGGCACGAGATACTCCCGTGAGACTGTGCGATGCCCTCCGGGAGCAATTTCTGTACCAGAAGTGGACCCAAAAAAACGGTGGACACTGAATATCCGTTGGCAAAAATGTCATTTGCCGCAGTATGTGTACTCCAGTGTGCGAATTTGTTTGAGTCCCACAGGATCGCTCAGTCGCACCATTAGTCGCCTTGAGGGAAATCGTGGCAACACTGCAACGTGTCCGTACTTCAGCAGTTCCTCTGCACTATCTCTCTAGGCTAGCTAGATGCAGAGAGTCCCAACGTCGCGTGAATTAAAACCGTTCGCAGTTCGTTAATTTAACGGCACATTTTCTTCGCCGGACCGCTGCTCGTTTCGGGACGTTCGCTTCTAAATCTGGAAATAAAAGAACAGAGAGAGAAAAAAAAGAGAGCAAACGGTTAGTGATGCAGAAGTCTGAAATGGCGGTCGGGCGGCTTAATGGATGCCTTCTCTCTACCGCAGCAGTCAGCACCGGTGGGAAAGTCATTATAATTTAAATCCGGAGGAAAAGCTGTCACGACAATCCAACGTTGTGGTGGATTTCTGCCCTCGAAAAGACTCGCCGCTTTGGGTAGAGGTAGAAGTTGAATCTAATGATAGAGCGTTTTTCCCTCGTGGACGGCGGTGGACTCAAGAGAACAGAACGGTGACATGACACAGAGCACAAACCCCTCGCGACGAGAGACGAAGACAAACACCTACAGAAGATGCACATGCGAACGACAAGATGCACGTGCGTTGCTCTGGGGCGTGCTCGTGCACAGAAGTGCAGGAAAATTCTTACAATTTTAGAATTCACTTCCCAACTTTCCTCCTGTTTCTCCCTTCGGTACAATCCGGGGACAAGCAGGCGCGCGCACTAAACAAGAGATTGCACACTCTAGCAGATTATCTCTCTGTGCATCGCCGCTGTCGGCAAAAAAGATGCAGCAGGAAGTTGCATTGCGAACTACAACAAATGGGCATTGTGTAGCACACGGTCGGCATCTTTAAGAGCAGAAAAACAAACCAATCACCCTTTGAAATCGGATACCACCGGATGATGGTCGGTGGTGATGGTACAGGCCCTCACAGTCGAGAGAATGTCATCTTTTATTCTCGTGTGCAGCAGCTCCGGAGGCGAAAGGTCACATTTGTTTATTTTGCCTTCAGTTGTGCTCTCTTCGCACAAAAATGTCAGCTAAAGCTACGCCATCATAACGCCGTTTTTGACCAGCTGATAATAAAAGAATTATCCTCTGTGCAAGTTCCTTTCCTAGAACAACACACATTTACCGGTTCTTGGTGGCTTCGGTTTTTTTCTCCTATATGTTCCTCATCCTAAACCGAAAATCCAGATCCCAAACGAATGTGATTCTCATAGAGAGTTAAACAGCACTATACAAACCTCTCCACCGTTAGTAAAACGCAACAAGAAACAGGTACTTAAAAATAGATAATTCTATTTCGAGCGTCTCCCCTATGAAATGCATGCTCAGTGCACACCGGGAGGATGCAACACCGCTGATGCTTATCCGAAAAGTGAGGGGGAACCCCCAGAACGCTATTGCACCGCATAGGATGAAATGAAAAATGCACCCAAATGGATCGCCCGTGTCCCCCTGGCTTTTACGTGTCGGGACCACGCACGCAGGCATGTCTGCCGAAATGTCGATGCAGTTTGATGCGGTTTGATGCACTTTGGGTGTGCGGTGTGAGCGTGTTTTTAAAACATGTTCATCCGAAAAGTGACTATAGTCAAATTTCAGACAACGCGAGCTTAGGCATCACACAAGGTGTGATACTAAAAATATATCTCAACGTGTCACGTGATGTTTAGGGGTAATCGGGTTAAAATGCACAACCCTTGATTTGTATTTCTTTTTATATAGAGCTTAAAAGAAATGGTACTAAAACGAGTATATATAAGAATTGCATGCAAAATTCCAGTTGATTATCTAAATATTCAAGAAATCAAAAAAAAATACATCGCATAAACTATAAAGATTTCAGGTTCGGAAATAAGATTTTCAACATTCCTTCCTTGCTATTAAGACCAAGTTAGTAGCACGATCGGTGCCATAAATATCACTGAACATTTTGTAACGTATGGTCGTATTTAAACATAATTAAATTAAAAACCGTTTAATCAAAATTACTTTCTCTCGAGCAATATGGGTCTGAATGATGCATTTCGATCACTTACATCCGATCACAGTCAATTTAAATTATTATATGCAAAAAGTCATATGCACTGTTATGAAATACATTGTATTTAACAAAACAAATGTATTATTGTATAATGTATGATTGTAACTGCATAATTAGCTGATTTTGGATTGATCCCTATATAGCTGATTTTGGATTGATCCCTATGGGTTTGGCCCATTTTGCCCCACATATTAGAGACACCCGAAGAAAAAGATGTTGTAAAAAAATTGTAAAAAAACAAAACCTTAATTATTGTTTTACCTTTAAAATGCTTATAGAATGTGAAGAAGACATTCTAAATTATGTATAAAATATATTTTTCATTATTTCAATGCCGGTTCGATGGTATATTGGTAGACGCCGCTTCAACCTCTGCAGGGTCGCCAGAGCCCTTATTTCTCTTCTCCCAACAAAGGCAAGCCTTGATATCAAGAGCCGTATTGGTTGTGTTGACCAGAAAACAAACAAACAACATGTTTCCACAATTATTTCTGTGGATTTTTTACGTTTTGTACGCCGTGTTCCCTAAGTAGTCCATCATACTTGCCCCGACTACCCTTTACACCGTTAAACCGAGATACTTATTTTTTCCCATCATTTAGGAGCTGTTAAAATCAACCTCATACTTCAAAGAAGAATTCAAGTACTGTGTGGATTTGATTACACAAATAAATCAATTTCAGAACAGGCTCTTAAAGCTGACATCAACCCGTACAGTGAGGGTGCTCATTAGTGACTTTTACGCGGCTGGCGACAATCGAACCCCGAAACTAATTTGTCAACTTGAGTGTGTGGCACGTATCTCACACTCCTTCACTTTTCACTTGGGCACTAACTGACCACACCACGTGACGCCATCCGCTAGAGCAGGCAAGACAGCCAACACCCCAGGTGACAATCACAACAGAACGATGATCTCATAAGGCCTTCAAAGACGGCATTACATCACACTAGCGTAGAATTCAGAAATATTAGTCATACATATTTCAAATGACACACTCTAACCCATTTTAATGCCTTCTTTAGTCCTGAGTCCTCCATTTCTCTGTCATCGTAGACAAACTCTCATGAGAGCCACTAGGTTAGCAATGAAATTTGATCATTCAAACCCATAACCTATTTGAAGATCATGACAAAAGAGTACTTGTGTGCTTGTGTCAATCCTGAATATGTAGGATGCACCCACCACAACACTGCCGCTGATTGAGATTTCGCTTTCAACATACTACTACATGAAAAAAAACTACCCACACACAGATTCATACTCCCATTGCACCGGACTGCGGTCATTCACATTTTTCCTCCGTCTCGGCGTTTGTCCCCTTTTCCATGACTCACACGCGAAGAAATCATGCAATTTGGTGTTTCAAACTAACGTCATGTGCTTTCATCGCGTTAGAGGATGGCGCTCAGACACAACCCCAACAAATCCAATCATTACGAGGGCGTCTTTCTTCGACACTCCCCTGTTCGTCGCCCACGGGTCCAAAAATGCATCTAAAATAGTGGCAGCAGCAGCAACAAGCAGGATGGGTGTGATAATCTCCAAACTTACAAAAAAAAAGTCCCATATTAGGCCTGCATGCTGCCGCTGGAGCAATTTGTGATCACAAAAATCACGGAAAAAACATAAATATCACGTAATATGAAATTGAAAGTTCCCTTTTCATATGTGAAATGAAATTGAAAGTTCCCTTTTCATATGCAGTGAAATCATATTTGTGGTTCTTTACCCGATCCTCAGATGTATCTTTTCATATTTATGTGTGGGGTTTAATATAATAACTTATGTTCGTTGTAGGTCACCCTCCTACTCAACCTTGGAGCTGACTTCCATATGCTTCATTTCGCTGTTTTTTGATTCCAACTGTCCAGTAGGGTCCAATAAACGTTCCCTTTCAATCCTTTAACCCTCCTTGTACGGGGCACACCAACTTTCACAAAGTCCATTTTGGCAATGTGAAAAAAAACAATACATCGAAAGGATGCTCAAATATGGAACTGTACACACGAAACAAAGTTTATGCAAAGGGTGCGAGAGAAAGTGTTTTATTGTATGGATTTTGTGCAATATTTTGACTTGTGAATGCATTCCATAAAACGAAATAAAATAAGTGGATTGAATCTGCTTTAAATATTTGAATGGTTTAACAAATTCTGTAAAATAGGATCTTTTTAAAACTTACTAATAAGGTAACTCCTACCACAGATCGAGACAGATCCGCATCGAAGTTAATTCCAACCCGTGGGTGCAGCGAGTGCGGTTGGTTCGAAAAATCATTGCGATTCCGGCTCGTAGGTTTAATAGATTCACTAGAGTTTGGTAGGTTCGGTAACTGAAACGCAATACCAACCCATAGGTTCGGTAGGTCTATACGAGTTCAGCAGGTTCGTACGCGTTTAATGGGTTCACACAAGTTTGCGAGGATTCAACGAGTGCAATACGATTTCGGTAGGTTTATACAATTTTGGTATGTTTACATGATTTAGGTACATTCATGTCTTTTTTGTTTGTTCAGGTGTAATTGATTGCAATTGTTATTGATGCAATTTCTGTTTAAAATACGTGCAATGATTTGAACACTACTTTAAGTTAACCACTTTAACGTTACACCATCATTCGGCTCACCGAACTTGAAATATCCTACCGAACTCGATAGAACCTACTAAATCTACTGCTTGGAATCGGGTGTGCTTGCCGTACTTACCAAACCGGTCGAACTTGCATCGAACCTACCGAATTTTTTTTGTAGCTTTCGCCCGGATGGCTTTCGGATAGCTCCGACCTAATTAGGTTCGGGTCAACCCGCCCATCACTACATCACTACAGCTTTATTGTGCAAACAATTCAAATGAAATAATTTACCAATATAACCACGCTACAAAAAGTGAATCTGATAATACATTATTCCTCTTAACAAGGCACAACACAACACCCTAGTCTCGTTACTAATTGGCGTAGATGTAACCCAAGCGAAATTGTTTGCCTTTCTATTGACTGATCGTTTCACTCGATATCGCTTAGCCTCTCAGTACACAAAACAGTTTGCCTTTCTTTCACGCGCATTTCAACTAGCTTGTCACACAAAAAAACGACATCGATTAAACTTCCAATTAAATGTTTGCTAAAGTTTATGTAAAGCACAAAAAGGCACCGGGAAGCTCCACGGCGGCATTATCTATGGTGCCGCTTAAATACCATTTAAAAACAATTTCATTTGCGTTGCATTTAACATTCGCTCCAATTCATTGTACGGCGAGAGAATTTACAATAAATAATTCATTTAATTCGGCCACCATGTTTCCTTCCTCTCACTACTCCTCCCAAAAGGGTCGTTTATCGTCTGTGTGTGTTTTTTTTGTCTCATCCCCTTTCATGCCCAAACTTAAGGCCCAGAAAATTAATGCACGAAATAAAATGGCAAAAGAAAAGCAATCAATTGCATGTTTGAACCCGCTGCAACAAAAAAAAAAAGCCCTGTGGCGAAAAAGCAATTACCAATGGGTGCGCAGCAAACAAACCAGCATGAAGCAGCAACAGCAAAATTGGCCTCAAACAAAATAAAGCAAAAACAAATAGATACAAACATACCACACACCATCATCTGCCGACGGAGTGTGTATGTTGCATTGAGTGAAAGTTTGATTGAAATATGTTAATTAAAGATCATTAAAGTAAGTGAAAAAAAGAGCGCAAAGGTAAACAGTCCACTGCGAGGGGCGCGAGGGGCGTGATGGTATGCCATTTTCTCACTTCTTTGGTCACACCGCACACCGCGGCTGTGTGTGTGTGCGTATGCGAGGGCTCCACTCCGAGTGAGGCCAATTTCACACGAAAGAAGCTGTGCGTTCACTCTGCTCTATAATTAAAGCACCTCTCATGCAAATTAGACAACTGAAAGGGAATTGTGAAAAATCCGATCATTTACATTGAAGAAAATAGTAGGAAGCGTATGATTAATATTAACACCTTCAAAATGAAACAATTTGAATGTGTTGTATTAACTCTAAGCTTCACTCTCGTTGGATGCCTCAAAATCTTGCTCTGTATAATAAAGCGACAATTATTACCATCTCAGCCAAGAGTGCTCATAACGGCACACGTGTTTAATAATCGAAGCTCATTCTATCAATCACCATCTACTTATAATCCATGATGACTGCATACCACACCAACACACACACTTTCCCATCGACAAATGAGTCTTTTCCCGAACGACAACCAATCCGAACCCTGTTGACACATATTTCATCAACTTGTCATAATTGCTCCAGAAAGCAAGCAGCACGTCCGCATGCCTTTCCTTCAAATAACGTTTCGAGGCATGCAATCCCTAATCGATATTCGTTCGGAACTCGCTCAGTTTCAACGCCAGAGAACAACACTTGACTGGAACGGTTGTTCATCTCTATTCTTGGCGTTATTTAATTCCCATTTTGAAAGCCCCAAAATCTTACACAAGAGTCATGCTTCTTCCAGCAAGTTCTTCAAGCACGCCATTATTCCTATTTTTAATACTCTCACAAGAAGTGGCTCTTTGTCGTACTTTGCCCATCGCATCCACACACACACGCACAACCAACGGCAAGGGGCACCTTTTTAATGTCGTCGGCTTAAAGGCGTTACATTTCCAGACTAATTTAAGCATTTCAATTTCCACCATTCCCCGGAATAGGTCCTTACACTCCCTTCTCAAAACAAGCCCAGTGATAGAGGCCCAAATGGATTTATGCCTAACGTCGTTCAACTTTCGTAGCCGAACACGTGTTCCATGTCACGGAGCGACTATAATCGTTCCAGAGGAACTGGCCAACCGGTCGTAACTTTCCCGCCCGCAGTGAGTGACTCATCTTCGACGCCGTTTGAGGTGTAGAGACACATCCAAGAGTCTACTCTCGGATGTTCGTATCACAATCACCACTCAAACAGATTGTTCCAAACAGACGGGACTGCAGATGGAGCCAATATCCAGATTTATGTTGTCCCCAAATTTGCTTGTCGTCTCTTTGGCCTCTTCTTCTCTCCTACCAGTGAGTTTCCTGAAAGAGGAGGACAGTGTAAACTGAAGCATATCTTTCTGTTCCAACTTGTTTCACCTCCTGGGAACCCGAGGAAATGGATTGCAAAAACGAACGAAAGTGTGCAATTTTCACCACACATTTCACTTTTTCACACGTCACTAGGCCATGTTACCTAAAAAAAAAAGAAACCTCCCCTTCCCTTCGAACGCAACACGACGATCCCGGAAAAAAGGCAGATCACCGCATTGAACGAAAGCACACCGTGCACAACAACCGTATTATCGATCGATTTGATAAGCTCGAAAGTAACGATGTTTATAAGAAGAAAAATATAACGAATCGTTCCACTTTCCCTTCGCAGCCAAATCGTACGCACGCACACCGGTTGTGGCCACAATGCACAATGCCTTCCACCACTCTATTGGATTGAATGTTTCGCCTCATTGAGCTCCCATGCATACCTTCCGACGGATTTGGTGGTGTGTGGCGTTAGTAATACGTCATCACCTGCTTCTCCTTCTAGTAGTGCTACTGTTTGGTATGCTCGCACGGTTTTCCTAATCACCGCGAGGTAGTAGCAAATGCACCGATGTAAGTAGACGCACACGCTCTCACCGTGGGGGTAATAATGTTCCAGCCAGACACACCAGACAATACTGGTGGAGAAAGACAAAGTAAAACAAAAACAAAAGTGCTGTAAGGAATGTAAAACTTCCGGCGAAAGTTGACACTGACAGGTGGCGGTGATGGTGATGGTGGTGGGGACGATCAACAGTGCCAAAGTTCAACGACATACATGGTGGTCTCGCGTTGTGAAATACACACGACGAAGGAATACTATCGACATGGCTGACCCAAACACGTCAAGTGTAAACCATAAATTACATTTCAAAAATATCAAACAGATGTCATGACAGTCCCATCTAGAAGCGAAAATTAAACAGGTATAGTAAAAGAGCTTGCATTACACTGTGTTGGAGACGATACCGGATAGTTCATAGACATGTGGAGAGGTATATAATCATTCTCGAAATTGGATTTCAAATCAAGCGTTTCTAAACTCGCGGGGGGAACTAGACTCAGTTTAGCTCGGTTGCGGTCATTTGCTTTGTCAAACTGAACACAACTTAATCGAATTAGTCGGTCGGTGTGCTCTGTGTTGTTAGTGTCGTTTTGCCGCACGCAACGCAGAAGAAGCCTTTCTGTAAAAGTGCGGAATGCTTTTTACAATGTTACGAGAGCATAAACTCGCTTAGATTTATAGGACATTGTTCTAGAGATGTTATGACACGATAAGGTTTTATGTCTTACTCTTTCAAATTTTTTTTTCGCTTCTGTAAGATGATGAAGTGAATTAATTCTTTAACTCACTCTTCAAGAGGTTTAAAAAGGGTAAAATGATTTTACTCACTCACGAGTTTAATAACTCTTTGAGACTTAAATTACTCAGAATCACTCAATGCTGACTAGCAATCCTCTCACGTTTCAAGGAATCAAAACTCGCTATTTAAGAATTTACTCATTCAGAATGTTTTTAACTCTTGAAACAAATTAGAGAGAGTGAGTACCTAGTTGGCAAGAAATGTTAATTCATAGAATATTTAGCTCCACAGACCCACATTTATTCAGTATTTTGAGTCATAAAATACTTTAGGTAGCGTTTTGAGCAATATGTGAAAAAACATCCTGAAAAACGAAAATAATTCGTATCGTAAAACAAAATTGTTTACGTCTTTATACAATAAAATCTTGAGGAAACATGTCTCTATACAATTATTCCAAAATTCCCAGCGAAGAGAATGCTTTATACTTTATAGAAAGCGTAATACTAAAATAAACAAAATTTAAATTTTTTGGTTGAATAATTCATTCTCTTTAGAAACAATCGTCACCTTCTTATCCGAAACAGAAACCCCGCTATGTGCTTTTATTTAAGTACGTTTAATCTCTACATTGTAGGCACTTTTGAGCTCATGAAACATTAAAAAAACCCTTTCAAATTCATCCCATCTGCTAAACCCCAACTCGACACACTAAACTGGCTCGTTTCGTTTACTATCTCTCGCAGAAGTATAAACAGAAAATATACATAAAACACGGCCATGATACATCAGCGCTGTTCACACCCACTCACCCAATGTGCACCTGACAAATGGTGGAAAATGTGAAAAGTAAATTATATTCTCTCGCTCTTGCACAAACGCGTCACACACGCACACGAAACGTCCAATTTCCTGTCCTTTCACCAGCAGCCCTTAGAAAGTGACCTCACTGCGAACTGCCGACAAAACACACATGAACTGATGGAATTGTGCAGTCCCGGGAGACGCTCGGGGTGCGACGACGGTTGGGTTCACTTTTTGGATTAATTTTTCACTCAAATCCCCACCGGGCATACCGCCTCGCGGTTGACCAGGACCCCCCAATGGTGAGGGGAATATTTTGCGATAGAATAGAGCACAACTAGCCTACTGCCTAACCCCATTTTCATGTCCGCTATCTGCTCTAGATCTAGACTGTTGCACCAAACGCTCGTTTGCTAGCAAACGGTGGGAAAACCGCGTTTACAAAGTGTACGGTACGGCGGCATGGTTCTGTGCCGGGGCTTCACGGTAGGCACACTCCAACGCCAAACGGCCGGTGTGTCATTGCAGCAGCACCAACAGCAGCAGCACCGGTGGTATGTCGCCATAATTCCTTCGACACCACAATTGAGGAGATCGACGGCGATAGCTTTGCCACCCAGCACACCACTGTCTGGTGCACGTCTACTATGTACCCGTGGGGAAGCATACATTGGCCATCCAGATCCAGCAGCCAGTGTGCGAAACGAATGGAGGAAAGAAGGATTTATGTCACTTCGAAAGACTGGCATTGGAATGGTTTGTTAGTCCGATGCGGTAGTGTGTTGTTCGGGTGTTAGACGTTCATGTAACAGACACTCAAACAACAGCATTACCTACAGCTACAGAGCATCGTGGCCGGATATGACAAATCTTTGGACGGAAGAAAATTGGCAAACTTCCACCTCGCTATGGTCGGGAGAGCGAGACTTGGCGCAGTCTTAGATCATTCTACAAAGAGAAAGAAATGGAAAAAGTTTTACAGTTTCAACATTTGTCATAAAAAAAGATTTAAAAAACTAATTTTTGGACCCAATTCTGCTTTTGAGTGTGCTTAATTGAATGTGCTAATGACGATTACCATAAAATACTCTTTTTCATCATAGAAAGAAAGTGAAGATAGTTTGATCAAATGCTTTTCAGTTTCTTCAGTCATTCGATTCAAAAGAAGTGTTTGCGCTTTGGAAAGAAAAAGTGAATTCCCTCGACGCGCAAAAGACGCATCCTACAATACACGAGCGTGGCGTGACCATACCACCCTTCTCCGACCAATCAATGAAGAAGCAGCCAACAGCCGCCGCACGCGACAATTTATGCAATCACATGCATCTTCTTACACGCGATCTGCCGCCAAACCGCTCGATTGCTTCTTCACACTCGTGCCATCGAAGCAAAAACGATGCCCATTTGAGGTTTGGCCTGAGAGGATCGCGCAAGTTGCCGATCTGCAGAGGGTTGCATCACGACGCGTTCACTTGGTAAATATCATGAAGGTATTACCATATGCCAGCGACTGGTAGAAGGAAGTGGAGAGACGACGTGATCGCACCCTCGTGACACTAATTGTACAATTTGTTTCCACTAATTTATGAACTATCTGCAGCTATCAATCTACCCTCATGTAGCGATTGCTGCACTGTGTGTGCAAATATCATGGCTGAGCTGCTGATTTATGGCCGAAAAGCATCTGCAAGTGTGCTGTGCGATCGTTTTGCAAATTTGGAGTACCTTCATGTACAAAGATAGTTCTCAATAAAAGGCTCAACCCATTCGATTATGTCGCTGTCACAGCAACACAGAGTGTTGCAGAAAAGGCAAAAGAAATGGGACGACATAAGGCAGCCAATCAAGCGCGTTAAGCATAAATGGCCATTGCCATTTGGGGCCGGATGAGGCACGTACAGAAATACGGTGATAGTCCGACAAAGTGCCCGGGAGAAGTGGTGAGGAAGCGAGCGACACCACACTGGGGGTCGTGCCCATGCGACCCCCGCGACCCCCGCAAGCAATTTCGCGAGTCAAGCAACACTAATCGAGCGGAACGACCTCTGGACTCCGTGATTAGCGTAATTAGAGAACCACCGAAGAAGTCCCGCTCAAACCGTTGTCCAGTGGTAGTACAATTTAATTCACTCAGCCCTTGCCTTCGTGTGTGTCATTAGCGTGCGTTCATGCTGCGATCCATTTCCTTCTTTCTCTCACCGAGCAGCGCTGAGGGTTGCTTTCGAAGTGCTTCCTCCTCCTGTGTGCTGAACGTTATCTAATTCGAGCAGCGACTGGGGCGGTGATTTGGGGGTGGAACCATACGTATATTACAGCACAGTGCTGCCTGCAGTTTGTGTTGCCCGACGTCACAGCGGTGGTAAACGTCATGTGGCGCGTTTTAGCTATGGGTGTGCACCGATAGTGGAAAACGTGCACGGAAAAAGGCGATCTTCGTTGAAGTCGATCATGCGACGCTTGACGGAATCCGATAGCAAACTCCCACAGTTTAGCGGCGATCGCGTGTCTTCGTGTCACGTGTTTCTTATGCTACAATACAGAGGAAAAAAACATGAATTATTGCGTGAACTTGTGTTTTGCAGGTGCTTCATAATGATTTTTAATGAAATGGTTTGTAAAATGAATTTGTTTTGATTCACTTTTATTTTCTATCTAGGGAAACAAAAGAAAATTTTAAATAGTATTTTTATTTAAAACTGAAACCCAAAATTCTCAAATATGTAATGAGTAAAAACATAAATGATTTTTTTTTATTTCAGTAGTGACGGCCAGGCCGTATTGCTAACATAAATGATTTTAAATTGATAAAAAAATTTCAACTTTAATATTTTTTTCTCGTATCATCTAGCACTATAGCAGAATAAAACAAATTAACAAAAAAATTATATATATATATATATGATATTCCTTCAAGTGACCGCATTGAGTGACAGGTACCTACATTTAGTTACCACGATCATCCTTAGAAAACCAATACCAAAAATCTTGTGCTAACCAACCTACCCCAAAAACGGTTGTATATCACCCAGCAGATTCCATAAAGCATCATAAAAGATATTGCCACGTGCAGTAAAGATCGCATTTACTAATCCGTAGGCTATGACGCACGTCGCAGCAGCATTTGGAGATTATTAAAGATAAAAATATCTCTTTATTTTGGGGTCAATTAATTTAAAGACCCATCCATCCTGCCAAATGAGGCTAGATTACTTGTCTTCTCTTTACTTCCGCATCGAAAACTTTTCATGACTGTACATGATACGCCGAGAAATAGCTGTGGGAAGTCCCCGGCATTAGTTCCGTGCTCTGATATGCTTCTCCACGCCAGTAGCTCCAGCACGCAGAGCCACACCAATCTTATTACGCGCACGGTTGGCCTAATCAGGCGTGCACCATGAAGAAGTTTGAGCACCAACCAACAAAAATATGCGCTTCACACCCGGAGATGCAGGCACTCCACCCGCCACAGGCAAACAATTCACAATGATTTCGTGCCTCTTAATCGGGCATTCGATGACGCAGATGACTCATTAAAACTACCGTGACTGCATTTCCCGGGGACGGCCCGCCCCGCCAATGGGTGAAAAATAGGAAAGCAAAGGCCTACATCTATGGCCGCTGGGCGTAGGAAATAAATACGCGCCCTAATTTCTTCATTTCGCTTTGCGTTTCTCAGCCTCTTCCTTGAACTGTGCTTTTACTGCGGGTGAGAATTCGGCATAATCAACGAAAAACTAATTTCCCGACTTTGCCACGTGCACACACACAGTGGGCCCCGTGCACACACACAGTAGGCCCTGGAGAAAAAAAAAGCACATCCAAACTTGCCTGAGCAGATATGATGATGATGATCATCATCAACCCCATCAAAATGAGAAAAAAGGCATAACAATTAACTTCTTTCTCAAAGATGCCTGTTTAAATGAAACGAGCCTTTACTCGATTCCGCGGTATCGGACCGATTACATTAACTAGTTCGGGACTGGATAAGATATTGTCCTCCACGTTTTCCTTCGGATTTATGGGGTGGAAAAGCTCGCACGGGAATTAATTGATGATCAGTGGGGTGGGTGCATCATGGGTAGAATAAAAAATCTCATCCCAACAAGTTTCTTCATTGTTTCTTATCATTTTTCAACGCAAATGGTGGTAAGTAAATTAAATGAAAATACGATCAAGACGTATTGTGGATTTTTCATCTCATTCTCACCGCCTAATTAAACCGCGCATAAATTAGTAAACGGAAGCGAACTTCGGACATGATGCAACTATGACAGAGACAGTACAATTCCCACCACCTTCACAAACCGAAATGCACATTTGAAAACCTTCCGTCATCAGCAGCAGCACCATTTGCTTGCATTGTGAGAAAGTGAAAGGAGATGAAGATGTGATTGCGCGTGACATGAGGCTCACAATTATGCACTCACCGCAATTGTGCAACGATGCAGCAGGTAGAAAGTGCTCTACCCCTCTTCCCAATTTACCGATCGAACAATATAAAGCGACACAATCTTAACGGTACGTCACAGCACCAATCAAATGGAAAACGCCAACAGTTTTCACCCCAGGAATGTGCTCCCGTTATGCCATCTCAGGCTCAATTTGAATCAATAAATCCTTTCTTTTCTTCGAATGCCCCCGGGAGAAAAACTGTGCGCCGGTTCCCACACAACGGTTGGTTATTTTCCATCCCCTCATCTCCTTGTACGTCTCCCGCTTTCATCCCTAAGACAAACACACCGTGCGCACACCGAAAGAGAGCATTAATAGTTAACTGCTGCTGCAGCAATAATTAACACAACAGAAATATGCACCACTTGCGCGCTAAACATACACACACACACACACACACACACACACACACACCTCTGAATTCTGGTCAGCTTGCTTACATTGGGAAAGTAATTCCACACTCAAACAACAGCAGTTGGTCGCGAAGAGTCCAATTTCTTCGATTAGTGTACGACGAGCAAAACGCTCTGCGGAAACTGCATCTAACAGCAACAACAAGCCGACGCAAAGAAAATTAGCAAACATAAGGAGGGGATGTGGTACGATGCGGAAGGTGAATGAGTTTTCATACGATCAGCATCATCAACGACGTTGGAACCGGACCAACCGAACCAACCCATCCGACCCGGTGATCAATTTCACCTTATTCAAATGAGTGAGTGTCGGCGGGAAAAATGGAAATCTATGCCCAGCATAAACTATCCTCACGTCCCATCACGCATGGTGAAGCAATAAAATACCGTAACGATTTGTTGTGGAAAATGGGGAAGGAAAAGACATTTGTGTCACCCCCAGAGGTTTGATTGAAAGCGAGCGCAGAAAACGACGTGAAGAGGAGAAAGGTTTGCAAAAAGCGCCAACGAGCGCATTATGTTTCACAATGTGGTAAATGGTAGTTGGTTTTTTTTTTTTAGTGCTGTAACAATTTTATATCTTTTGGGTATGGCATGATCTTTTAACGATGTTTTCTTATTGTTGGATTTTTCATGACTCTATTATAATTCGCTTATACGTGAATTAATTATTTTGAATTTCAAATTTGCAGCTAACGATGAGCATTGTGGCTTAGAAACTAGTGAGTGAACCAAATCTTTGCGAGGAATAAATTGATGCCAAGATGGTTTCGCCTCATCTGAAAATTAACTTTTGAAATGAAGTAACAACTCACTTCCGAATTTAATAGCTCTTCAAAGCGTTGACAGAGTTGGCGGCTCCAGCCAGGAATTTGACCTATTCAGGGCCTCCGATTCCTTGCAACCCCCGGAAGCTTCAATTCCATCACTCAGGAACTGTAAAAAGCTTGATCTACTACAATTATGCTCAAGGTCTCCACATAGGTTGATACGCCACTGTTTCGAGGATTAAATTACTCTGAGTGAGTTAAGTGAGTTAACTCTCCCTAAAGAACACCAATTCACTCACTCGCGAGCACACTCACTCCGAGTCAGTAACTCTCAAAGAGTTATCAAATTAGCGAGTAGTGTTGTGAGCTCTTACTCTTACTCTTACTCAATTTGACGAGCTGAAGAGCAGCATATGCTCACCTAAGGCATCGCTCTGGTAGCTGTCAGACAAGACATAAGACTCAAACAAACGTATAGAGTTATACAAAGGTGCACTGTCAGATACTTTCAGACAAACAAGACAGAAAGCTAAAAAAAATAGTTTGATTTTGTCGGACATGTCCGATTCACACCTGTGATGTGTGTATACCTTGTGTTCTAAGATGTCAAAACGCGCCAAACGTAGGCGCCGTGTGTTGTGTGGTTTGGTTTGTTTACTTTTGATGGCTCGGCAATTGCCTCCGTTGACTTTACGGTCGAAATTTAAAAAATAGATGCATATCAGCAGCATTTGTTGTACTGCAAACATTGCTGAGCTGGAAGCATACTCTTCAAGGAACTCCATGTTTCAAACTGAAAACAGTTTCGGCAATAAATATTTGACTACTGGTGGTTGCTCAACATTGAAACAATAAAACTGGCGTGCTTGTTACAGCGTTTTTTTCACGTCATTTGACAATCCAATCGGACATCGGACTAATGACAGAGTACCAATCAAACAGAGTCTTGTTTGTCTTGTCTGATTTCTCCCAGAGCGCTACCTAAGTGAGATGAGATACTCCTTAGCTCACGAGCTGAGATGGTATCACCTGAAAAAAGAAGAACTACTGTGCTCACTCGCAAGAGATTTAAATTATGTTTAAGTTTTTATAACTCTTAACACTTAATCCACTTATCAAGCTGAATTGCGCTAAAGAGTAGTTACTCTCGTATATTTACCATGCACGATTTGTCGGCTGAAGGTATGCAATATTTGTTGCATCAAAACTATTTTAGTGTACATTTGTGTTTGAGAGAACTGTTAAAAATTAGTTGCTGCATGTATTGTTTCTACTATTATTTCTTGATGCAAGGCTTTGCTTCCAGCTGCAATGCCAAAACATAAAAACTACTTCCACGCGGTGTAACAAACCGCTTGGCATTGTTGATAACATAATTGACTTGGATAACCTCCAAGATCGGTCGAGGATTCCGATCCTAAGACAACTTGGTACGTGCTGATATTTGTAAAGTAGCACATTTAAGGCTACCTACCCTACGACCACAGAAGGAAGTCTTGCCAGAAACGTGTCCAACCGAAGTGATTCTCGAATCAAATACCTTCCTTCAAACCACACTTTGTAGTTTGTGTAGCTGAGCTGCGAGAATAGGGTGGAATTATACACTTGTAATCCTACAAAGTGTGTTTCTGAGTGGCGATTTACATCGTTTCCTCATTGCTGCAATGCAACTGGGCCTGATTTGCAACACAAACACAACCCAACCACAAAACTGTATCTGATTGCATCTGATTGCAGCCCGTAAATGGGCAGAGAGAAGCTCAGTTCTGTTGCAATGCAGTGCTGCCTGTGCGACACACAGACCATTCCTTCTATGTGCATGTTTTGATAAAACAGCAACGGCCGTTGGGGAACGGACAAGAAATGGGCATTGTTTTAATTGAACAGCTGTCTTTGTACGATTTATGCTGCCTGCTTTTGCATAATTGACATCGAATGAGAAGGGTAAAGTGTTATAATGAGCCTTTCGGAGAAGCTGTTTTCATAAGATCGTGCAAATTGCGCCTAACTAGACAAAGCTTATATTTGTTTATTTATTTATAAATTTGTTTTAAATTTGTCACACGCCAGAAGCGCATTTACCAATTGAATTAAAACAAAACCACTGACAAAAAACCACAGCCAAACATGTCAAGGAGAATTTAAAATGCACACGCTTTCTTTCTTTCTCTCTCTCTCTCTCTCTTCCACCGTGATCGACCCATTTCGACGCTTTTTTACTATTTTTGTGCTATTGTACCGTGCATGCAGTGGCAAACGATGCCACTACTGCCACATGCTAATAACGTTTACCACCGACGTGTGCAGTCATCATCAACTGCGCTCTAAGAGACGGGAGCTAAGCAAAAACTGGGTCGTGACCTTTGCCAATCGGACTGCTTTATTTAACTACACTTTTCTATTGCTTTTCGCTGTTTTGCCAGTTTGCATGCATTGCTTTAACTACACATAAAAACGCCCACCTTTCGGAATTTCCTTCGACTATGCAAATAAAACTTTTAAATGATTGAATGTGTTCAAGGGTGTATTGAAAGCGGTTGGCAAATAAAACAAATCACACCAGATTTATAGTTAAATAAAAACGAACGGTTATTACTTCTTCAATTAAGCAAACCTCATTTACAAAACACCACCTTGCACAGTAATTAAAAAGTGTATTCCTTTCGAATAAATCAGCTCAAAGAGAAAACAGGATAAAAGCCGTTAAATTAGCAGCAGGTAATATACTCATTATGCTTACGAACGTTACTGCTTCGGAATCCCAAAAAACGGTTAATGCATTCCATTGCCCGGCCACCGTTTACTCACCCGCCCACCATGCTAAAATGCAACATTACTCCAATGGCCCAAAATGTGAACAAAACAATGTCCCCATTTCTTAAGCGCAAAATACTACAACCGTCTGTCTACACAATTCATTGAATAAAACGTATACAACATACACTCGAATGAAGTCACTTACACCCCAACAACAAGTACAGCACACATGCAATGTACGAGCACACAGACAGTGAACAATTTAAATCGCCCCGCGGCATACGCCATTCGCCGGAGAATGTACCGATGAATGTTTAATGAAGTAATTGAGCGGTGGTGAACCTTCGTGACTGATGGTTGTCTCCGGTGGTCGCTAGCAGGGCTGTGAGAGAAGGAACGAGAGAACCGCCTGCGGTATGATAAAACCCCATTTTAGGGTGGACATACGTTCTTATGCTTGCGTTTGATGTCGTTTCCGCGCAAGTGTGTTACTCAAGGCTTCATTTTATCTCAAATTAATTGTAAATGGAAATTGAACGGACATTACTACACAGAAGCAATCAGGTTCGAGGCAGCAGTGCCTGCGGTTTAATGCCTTGAAATGGATTAAGCAACCTTTCCTACGATAAAACATAGGTCAATCTCATTTGTTACAAAAAGGAAGTTAAAAATTTTTTTTTCAGAAATTTAGTAACTGCTACGTAACTATTTTACCCTGAAATGTTTAACAAAATGCTTCAATTGGAGCAATTTGCTAGGGACAAAGCAGAGAATCACTGATAGATACCAGAAATCTATTAATGAAGATTTATTGGTTGGTTATTTAACAACTGAAACAACTAAAATTGCTTATGTTCTCATAGAAAATAAGAAATCAAATAAGCAGCATCTTTTGCTAATAGCGTTCGTTACGAAACAATAGATTGTACAACATTTTCTTTAAAAGACTGTGTAGCACAGAAGACCTCGGGTTGCAGATTAACGAGGCAAAGACCACACTGATGGTAGCGCCACCAGCGGCCCTACTAACAAATGTCGATTTACGAATGGATAGGTGAACGCACTTTCGAAGTCGTCCCAAAATTTCACCTATCTCGGGTCAAAAGTCAGCACCGACAACAGCATAGAATTCGAGCTGCGCGCACGGATGCTGGCGGCCAGACGGTCATTCTATAGCCTGAGGAAGCATTTCACCTCACAAAACCTGTCGCGATGGACGAAGCTGGGACAATATCGCGCCTATATAGTTCCAGTACTCACGAATGCCTCTGAGACATGGACTCTGTCCAAATCTGACGAAACCCTCTTAGCCGCGTTCGAGAGGAAGATGCTCAGGAGGATTGAAGAGCCGATAAAACCACGAGCTGTACAACGACCTTTCTGTTGTGCAGCGGATTAAGCTCACCCGGCTCCGGTGGGCTGGCCATGTCATACGCATGGACCCGGACGACCCAGCCCGTAAAGTCCTCTTACACGGCATCCACACTGATCAGCCAATCGTACCGCACCGATCCCGTTTGTTTCGATTTTGTATGGAGTTTTGACAGCCCGGCAGGTTATGAAAGCCTGGACCGTATGGAGGGCTATCGTCCCTAGTTTTTTGAGTTGCTGTGAAAACGCGCGATATTTTGATAGTTTACGTTCAAATCCGTTTTAATTCGTACGTGAGAATATTGTTAAATGCGTATTCCAGGCATCAATTGCCCTGACATTTTGTGCGTGCATTGTAGTCAACATTTTGACGGTACGGTTCGAGAGGACGATAGAGCTTCCCAGCTGGATGGAAAGCTCGACGCGGTACGGTACGGTACGGTTGGCTGATCAGTGTGGATGCCGTGTTAGGCCGTCCACATGGACCTGCTGCAACAAACTCCGAAACCGCTCACGGTCTCGCACCCGATAAGTGAAGAAAGTAAGTGTAGCACTTTTTTGGCAAAATATTATAATGAATTAAACGTTTGTCTATATTATGGTGTCGAATATTATACTAAATGAAACATTTAAACGAATTAAACGTATTATACTGAACGAGAAGTTCATCGTTCACAAAATATTATAAGAAATGTTTTTATCTAAAAGATCTAAGTGCTTAACAATAAAAGATATATTATTCTGCCCTTTAATATGATTTCAATAGAAAGAAGCACGTTTTAAAATAGACTAAATTACTAACACACACATCTTGCATTTGTGTAACACAATCACACATTGCTATGGGGTGTTAAAAGATAATAACTATTCCACCATGTTCTCTTCCCATAAATCCAATCACAAAGGAAAATGTCATTAAAACACGAAAATCCACATGACTGATCATTTTACACCGGTGTTTCATAAAGCTGCCAATACCAAAACAGAGACCGTCGTAATGAATGTGGTTAATGCTTTACGATCGTTAAAATGGGCTCGCAAAACTGAGCCCGCATGAAGGAAGAGAGAAGAGTGCTATAACGTTCATTCATCGATTAGCTCTCATTAAAATTCCACCGGCCGTAGTTTGTCATCCAGTTTCAACGGCGGCACGAGGACAAGCCGACACAGCCGACACAGATAAAAATATACAATTTTTTAAACGTTCCGAAAAATACACAACAGTAAAAAAAACCAATCTACAACATTAAAAAGCGTCTCTATGATTCATCAATTTTGTGAATTCGGACAAAACAAGAGTAACGGCAACCGGTGCTGCCACACCGCCGCAGTGAGAAAGATCACACATCACGTGGTTTTTCTTCACGCCATAACGCACAGCACAAGTGACTGAATGTGACACATATCCTTCTCGCGCACCAGCGGAAAGAATGCGCCGCAAAAGAAAAACTATAAGCGGCGTGTGTCGCCTTGTTGGGTGTGTTTAACGTTGCGCGACGAAGATTGCAATCTAGGAAATGTCAATAAACCTGAAGCGGCATCGTGTCCAGAAAGAGGGAGAAAAGATTGAGAAAGGTTGCGGCAGAAGAGGCGGGTGGAAAACCGTAACACGGGGGAGGGTGCGGTGCGTACGAAAATACGGTAAAAATATTAACCAAAACAAACAAATGCTGGAGCTAATTGATATGTTACCGTAGATCGTAACTGGGGAAATTGTTAAGCTTTCCGCGTGCAAAATCAAACGAATCAGCTTTGGTATATGAAAGAAAAGGGTTATAGATGAAACCATTAAGCACTGGAATGAACCAAATTTACGGGTGGGTTGTGCTGTTAAGAGACTTTTAAATATGTCTCATCAGATTATGGGCCACGAAACTTCCAGGCTTCCAAGATATATTTTGCTTACTTCCATGTCCATACTAATCGGTGATAGAAGAACATAATTTTCTAGCTATTCAACATGATTTGCGACATATTTACACCAAGAAGAACATTTCTAATCTTTTGTAATTTATACTTTTTTAAATGTTAACCACTGAAGTGTTCATTTAAAATATTATTAAAGTGTGTAAAAGTATTATTTGTAGTTTCGTTGAAAATATCAGCCTGTTTTGCAAGGTGGAAAATGTTATTGGCACCTTAAGAAAAGCTAAACAATACAGTTGGCCTTCGTACAACGAATAGATTAACTATTTCAGAGACTCACTCGTTAAACGAAAGCTCGCTATACGGGTTCAATACAATCTTTAATCTATTTATAAAACTTGTAACAAATGTTGGGGAACCTGGATTAACATGGGCGCCCTTTATGTAGGCCTAACTGCAGGTTAAAAATAATTACTAAGGCTCAAAATATATTCAGTGAAATGTTTTATGTACACCATTTCTATAAAATATATTCAATGGTAATGCAGATAAATATGATTGTTTCATCAACTTTGGCTCTTTCTGTAACTGAGTGTACCCATAGCGAGTGTCCATAGCGAGATTGTTAATGTTGCAATTTTTAATTGTTTGTACGGGAGACTGTGTCTTAGTGTACCCACGGTAGGATATAGTCAATTCTGCATATGAGGGGCGGCGGTAGCGATCCGAATGAGATTCGATGCAACGTCGTGCCTGATTATGTGAAACAGACCAATGCCGCTACCCATGAGACCATGGAGCCGCCTTCATATTTTAAACTGGAACCAATAAAACTGTGCAGGTTACTTAAGCACAAATATTGATACAACAACATAACAACAATGTTTCACAACAAAAAGCTTGCTAATTAACGACATTTTTTATATCAATAATAATATGTTTTTTGAACGTTTTATTCTTGTTAAGATTTTATTCATAGATAAATCGCCAAAGTTCTGTGTAATAGTGAAAACAGTGTGTTTGGCTGAAACATTAAAAAAATACATCAAAAATCCTTAACGTGATCATTTTGCACCTTGTACCCCTACAAAGAACATAAATTACATTGCTCGTTTTACAATAATTTGCACCTTGATAGGGATTGTTATTGAGCATTTCAAAGAGCATTGTTCGTTATTGGAAAATCTGCTTAAAAGAGGTAGTCATTATGAGACGGTCCAATGTATTCCAAATCTATCTCGAAATGTGTGAAATTACCAGCCTGTTAGAGGTTTAACTTCCCAAAGCGTCATTTAAATATGAACGATTTTTTTTTATTTTTATAGAGGCTTTAAATATGAACGATTGTAATCATGACAATCAATTATTGAATTTTATATACAACTAACAAGGAATATTTTCCCAGTTTTTTTTATTAGATGAAAGCTTAATTTAATTTAACGCTGCTTAAAGTTATCGTTTATTTCCTAAATATTACTAGGTACACTACTATTGTACCCACCATCAAAATGCCATAATCGATTTCAACTTACAACTCCTGTCACAGTGCCCGCCGGTTTTGCCGGTGAAGAACTCAGTCGTGCGGAATCCGCGTGTGTTTCCGCCTTGCTGAGCACAACAAGCGCAGCAAGCTAACCGGGCAAGCAAAATAATAATAAGCCGCAAATCTCAACATGATTGGATGGAGCGACAGAGAGTGGTAGCGGCAATTGATTCGCCCTCCTCTCTGCTGGAAGCAAAACATTAATACCAACAGGCTAACGGAACGACTCTTTTCCTCCCCTCTCTGTTGCCCGGGAAGTGCAGGTGTGGTTTGCCGCCGTCGTCTAATAGTAGATACGATCATAAATTTATTACAAAAGAATCATACCCTGCCCCTCCCCCCCGGAGGGGTTTGGAGTTAATCTTGCTCTGATGTGCACTAGAGGTGCGATGATGTTACTCTCCGCGGAAGCTTGCCTTCTTGCACTAGTTTGATCTAGTGTAACGCTCCAATAACTTTTGCAAATTGTACAAAAACATACGCCTGCCGAGGAAGAAGCGGTTTATATGCTTATTCTGCGAATTAAAAAATCATACTTAATCGATTCTAATGTAGCAAAAACAAAGCTGCATCATGTCTCGCCGGTTTTATACAAAGTATATTAAATTCTGTATCATCAGACAAAAGAAGCACAAAAAGATTTCGCGCAATAAGAATAAGCAGATTGTTCCACCTGGTGCAGATCGTTCCATTCCGCTGATCAGACGATCGATATGTAGAGCACTTCGCTTCGCAAGCATGAACTGATTTGCGTCAGCGCAAGATTACGACGAAAATAAGGGTGTACAACAATCGCACAATGCTGCTGTTGCCAAACGGCGGGATGACTCAAGAGATGATTCCAGTGAGTTCTCCTTGGACTTGGAGGAGGCGACAAAACAAACAACAAATCTAATTAAATAGCTTGATTCTATTAAAATTTTAATGCAGAAAGTCAGCGACACTCAACAGATACAGCACGATAGTTGACCGTGAATGTGTACCATGACTGGCAAACTCATTTGAGAATTGTTTACTGACCAAACGGCGATTCATGGTTGTAATCTTGTCAAAATTATGGTCTATTTAAAAAACAAAAGGTCTTCAGCCTACGCTCCTATTGTTCTGGTATGTGCGTTACGGTTCAGGAAGCAAAACAGTTTGTTCCAAGCAGAACAAGGCGCCTGGACCTAGGATAAGTAGCGCTCGATAGAGAAACGATGGATTTCATATGGTCCGCGTGGGATGTGTGTGTGTGTGTTTTTTTTTTGCTATTTGTTTACCCGTAATACGCCAAAGCGAGCTTCTTTAAGTGCAATGTGGAAGAATTCGTTAATGTTCCTCCAGGTGGATGATATCATCGTTTGTTTAACTTTAAGTTGGCAATAAAGTGTCCAAAGCAAAGATGAATTAAATGACTATTTGCATTTTAAAATTGCGATCATTTAAATGGCACTCGCAACCCGAAATCAATATACTACCTTTAATTGTAGAGAGAAGCTTGCTTTCAACGATCAAAATTCAAGTAAGTAGCAGAAAGAAGGAAGGACAGCTAAAAGGGATAGCAAGTTATCAGGACCATTATTAACCATGATCAGTATCTGGGTTGAGAACCAAATACAATTAAAAATATATTTGCTCAGTTTAAAATTTATCTAAAAATAAAAATATATTTAAATATTGCCAAAATCATACATGAACATGAACGCAATACAAGATTTTGCTAGCCAAAAAGGTTTGTTGACCATTTAGATTTACTCGCTATGCGAAAACAAATCGTAAAAACTAAATTTCTATGTTTCACTAGGCTTAATTCAACAAAAC
Source organism: Anopheles epiroticus (assembly GCA_000349105.1). Classification (NCBI taxonomy): domain Eukaryota; kingdom Metazoa; phylum Arthropoda; class Insecta; order Diptera; family Culicidae; genus Anopheles; species Anopheles epiroticus. Next base: position 284,805 of record KB670047.1, on the reverse strand, counting down.
TCTCAACGTTTGGAGATGATCTTGTGAGTCCACTGTGAGCCCTTTTCGAACCCATCACAAATCATCTTTTCCTTTCATCAATGACCACACACACATACACACACACACACACACACACTCACAAACACTCTGCTCTTTTCCTTCAAGATCAAGGGAACAAACCGACAAAGCTTTTTTGCCCGCATACAGACACACACACGCACCCGTACAAAAACCAGCAAAACTCGAACGATGATCACCAACAGCAGCAGGCAGGCAGGCAGCTTGAATGAACGGGAACCGGGAAAGCAAACCGGCAAATCGAGAAAATCGGTACGGAATTCCGTGCACCTAACGGGAAATTTCTAATGTAATGTTAGTCTTCCACCCTCACACCCTTGGGGAGCTCACCATTAAGCAGGGGGAGTGATGGGGGGGGATAGTTTTTTCACGACTTAGTCTCTAAAACGAACGGAGGGAACTGAGTAGACAAAAAATAACAAACGTATTCCCCTGCTCATTTCGGAACCAGAGAGGAACATTTCTTTCCCTCGGTTACATTTTACGTTTGCTTCGGCATGGGAGATGTGCTATAGCTCGTTCACCTTTTTCCATTCCACAAAATACTTGCCGAAGTTTTCTTGTGCATTTAGCCTCTCACTTCCATCATTTTCCCGCCTCAATGAAGCACAGGGGGAAATTGATTTGATTGGAAGTGCAAATTTTGCACGTCGTGGCCCTTTTTTTAATGCAACAACCACAATCAGGTTTGCAGGTTGCGTTTGCGTGTTTAAGCACCCAATCCAGGCACAGCACCGCAAATTACTTCACTGTCCACTAGACACACCAACTGCATCGAAACGGGGGTCAGAAATGCGACCTCACCGCATTTTTTGTACTGCGATTGCACACCTATCAGACCAGTGCAAATCAACGAGAGCCAATATAGAACGTGCATAAGCCACAATTCGTTTGGCATTAATCTTCCCTCGTGGTACAATCGTGTGCCTCAAACAAAACAATACAAAAAGCTTTTTTTCTAGAATCAAGCAAAAGACACGAACTTTTCGATATACTTCACGTGTTGGGTGACCCCGCGCGGGTATTCGTGACCCAGATTTGTACTCTAGCAGCAGCAGCAGCAGCAGCTTACCAAACTTCGATACGCAGGTGCAGAAAATAAAGCCTTGACCTGCTGCACATCACCAACCACTACTACACCACTACTATGACTAGACATGGGACCCACCTACCAGTTCGTGGGAGGCGTGTACAGGCAGCAGGACACGACTGCATTATGCTTTCCAGATCCGCACACCCACATCCGAGGAATGCAGTGCACCGAAAAAGGATGCAAAAAGAAGCCTTTAATAGGGCAAAAGGTGAATATCATTATTCCGCACGTGGAAGGCTCTTGTGTCTATTTGTTTTTCATTTTAAATAGGATGTTGCAGTACTTTAGTGTTGCAGATAAGGTACATGCAGAGTTAGCAAGTTTCAAAGACCCTATAATGTTTATTTAAGGGAGCATTTTTCATTAAAACAGGGAATGATTATATCAAATTATTTAGTCACCTTTATAAAATTAAAAATCCTTAAAAATAAACTGGATGTTTAAGAAGATTTATAGAACATTGCCAACACTTAAAATCGATACATGTTAAACTAATTTTGTTATTTTTATCAATTTGAGTAGTGTATGTGATTCACGTTTGGTCCAATTACATTCATATATAGTTTTAATTGAATAAGAACCAATACTTTAGTTATGAACTCTTGTAAAAACTCAATTTTCGACTTTTTTGAATGAATTATAATCGATTCACGAAATGAAATTCGATATATACAACATTAGCATATCTCTGGCAGTTGCGGAAGTATTCCAGTGCTCGTTCCTATAGGACATACAAACTACGAGAAGGGCTTCCTTTATTCCGTCTACAGCATACGTCCATACACGTACGCACGACGTTAAGGTTATGCTCCAAGATCGAGAACACAGCAAAACACACCTTAGTTTAACCAAACAAGGTGAGTTTTATGCTGCCGGCATAAGAGTACGTTTGACCGTCCCGTTGCTATATTGCTACACGCGCTTTGCCTACACGTGATTACATTGAGCACCGGGTGGGCCACCACCGCCCGGGTGGGGCCGTGGAAGGGAGTTGTTCGTTTGTTTTCGAAAGGTAAACAAAAGTACGGGTACAAAGCTTGAAAAATAAACAAACTAATCACCCATTGGTAGGGTGGAATTCGATTGCCACAAAAACGGCTTCTAGTTTCATGTTTTTGTGTCAGTGACTGCACCTTTTTGAGGTGGTTTTCAGGTACTTTCAGGGTTATATGCCCACCATAGCTAAAAGGTGAAAAAGTAATATTGGATTAAAAATTATATTTCCAATTTACTACTTACCACGTACAGACACATTACAGCGGAAAGTTAGACAGCAGAGGTTTCCATACATCCGCTCGCTGCGATGGAAAACTGTCAATTTCCCCAACATACAGCATAACAAAGAATCCTCACGCGCTTGCTTGGATTGCAAAGGGGATGCGTTACTTCTTTGTTTTTGCTAATCTTCCTTGAACGGGAACGAGCGACACACCAAATCCTGTGGTCTCATTATGTTGTACACACACAAACGCACATGTAAGCACACTTTTTCAGCACTCATGCAAAATGACATGCCAGTGCAGACCAGCGTCACTTACACACAAACGCGCACATATATGCACACACAAACATAGTCACCTAATTTTATGCTTGCTTTATATGCTGATGTAGGATCATGAACAGCAGCAGCAGCAGCACGGAAAGAAGAATTCATCTCCCAATTTGCTCGACGCGCAAACACACGTAAAAACAAGGTCACTGCACCGTGGGACGGTGTTGAAAAATCATATCGCTATGATGAGCGCCGAAACATGATGGATGATGATGTTGCGACGCGGCGAGTTTCGCGAGCCATACATACACCGGACTGGAAACTTTCGGAAATGATTTTTACAACAGCACTAGGCATCACAGCTAACCTACTTTCGTTGACGGTGTGTTGAATTTTTGGGAACGTACTCCCTTTCACCTCTCTCTCTGTCTCTCTGGAGCGTCGTCGTCGTGTCGCTTCTGCTGCTTTCGATTTGCCACATGGAGGAATGTGCCTGTGCCAGCTTCCAGATTATGCGCGTAGGGGGAGGAAGGTTTGGAGAATTCTGGTGAGGGCGTCACTGCCTTTCACACAATTTCTCGCTAACTGAAGGATGGAAATTCCAAAACACTCCCTCATTCGGGGAGCGTTGTTTTGTGTTTGTGCGTGGCGTACGCCTGTGTCCACACAGCGGAGGAAGACTTCTTCCGACCGTCGTCAACGTCATCGGTTTTTTTATTCCTGTGTATGCTTCACATTTTCGCAAAATTGTTCTATGCTGTTCCAGGTAGCGTGCGAACACCCCACAAAAAAGCACGAGGAAAATTGCCAGCTAAACACAGCACAAGAACAAACACGAAACACGCTTCACTTGAATCAGATACACTAAATCATTAGCAAACCCGTACGAGATTCAGCTGTGCAGTAACTCCTTGGCTCATACGCAAAATTTTGGTACAGATTTTTTACGGAGAAAACCCAATCACTCGCGGATAGATGAACAGGAAATAAACTGGCTTCTTCGGCCTGACGTTTTTCCAACGCTGTTTGACGTTTGTGTGCTCCCGCAACGGGAATAAATTTCGAAATTTTGACCGAAATGTGAGGAAAAGGTCCACTGTATCACTATTATGACCGATTTGTAACAAACGCGAACCCTTCGTTAGATAAATGTCAAAACGGATTGTGTCATGCAATTGGCAAACGAAACATACCGAAAAAAACCAAATCCAATTGAAATAATCGGTTGCAAACTACGATAACAATTAGTTTTAGCTAATTTTACATGCGAAAAACCTGTTTGAAAATATTCTAAAACGAGCAGTTCTTAGTTTTTCACACTACGCCGTCCTGCTTTGCACGTAAACGTCAAATCTTCTGCATTTGAATGCGTTGGTAAAGAAAGCAGAACGTCACCGAGCGCTAACCTCTCTGCACGTACTGCACCAGCTGCTGCTGTTTGTGTTGGTAGCAGAGAGAGGTTATTTATTTACTCTTTCGTATCAACTTTTTCCCTTTCCGCTGCGGTGGGAAAAGCAGCTCACGGTGTGTGTTCGATTCGTGTCCAGTTTTCCTCGCTGTTGTTGTTGTGCCCCTTTAGAACAAAAGTGAAAATCCGCTGTGCTGTGGTTGTGGCAGATTGTTTGTTCGATCGAATAGGCACGGCCCGCTAGATCGTTCTTCCGAGGCGAACAGAGAGGCACGGAAGGCCAATATGTCTGATGCGGTTATTGATCTGGTGAACGATTCCGAGACGGAGGATGTGATTATGATCGATGATCAGCCGGAAACGAGCGCCCCGAAGGAGGAGCGCCAGTCGATGGACACCAGTGAGCCGGAGGCGGCCGAAGAACAGGATTCGGATGAGGTCGAATTTGTGCCGGTCGATGTAAACATGTGAGTAGTAGGTTAAATCGATCGTCCTGTTGTTTTTTTTTCTTTCTTTTCCACTCTACATTTGCGTCAATACTAAAGGGGAGCACTGGTAGCACATTTGTATGGTTAGGTTTGTGGGGCCATTTCCTCCGTAGAAAAGAGACGTTGATGATGACGTTCGTTGCTTCCGTAAAATGTGAGAGAACAGTACTCGTACTAGCTTGCAATGGCCCAGGACCGCTATTGAAATGACCATGACCCTGTTCATGTGCGTCTGACTATTGCGAAAAAACACCAAATCAATACGCAAGAGATACATCTCAGCAACTGAACAAGGTGATTTATTTTTATGCTACACCGCGACTTCCCCCCATAGCACGAAGGGTTAGTTTTTGCGCCACCGATGATCGTCTGCTCCGTACCAACCGGACGCAATTGAACGACACACCTCTTTGTTTTACTTTGTGCCCCCAACGATCCCATTTTTGCCCATGTTTCGAGGGCAGTTGAATAGTACGCAGCGAGGTAGAAACAATAACGAGAAAAATCGTCGTTGGATGGTGGTGTCTTATTGTTGCGCAAACGGGACAACCTCGAGATGGGCATGTGATTCACCAGCCCTTTTAAACTGCGGATTAATTACAGACCCAAACAAACTTGATAACTTCTTTTTACGAGGAATGAACATAATTACACGCAAAATCCCAAACCCCAAGCGCCTTATCGCGCAGATAAAAGGATTTTATCTGGTCGTTCTCTGCGGTGGTTGGCATCCATGTGTTTCCTTTCTTGTGGTTGGCGTTCCAAGCTGTTCTGATTGTGAATGAGAATGAGCATTAACTTAACGCAAACACACGGACCCCGGGTGCTATCTTAAACGTTGAACGATTTTATTGCTTAATTAATCCTGAATTATTATGCAACACGACTTTTGTAGTCACGATAGGCCACGTTTCACCATTTGCCTTAAAAAAGTGGATTTCAAAACATAACAAAATATTAGACAGTTCTTTTCCAAACGTTCCCAATTCACGGATCTCTGGAGCCAGCGCATTCCAAATTGGCAGATTGAAATAAAAAAAAACACATGCATTGGTGCATGTGGTGTGCAGGGCTTCCTCGCATTATCTTCCTATATATGGACCGGTACGTGCAGGATGAGCTGAGCCCGATCCACGAAGCAGGCCGCACAGATCGAACATCGATGTAACGGCCCACCATCGGCTGGCGGTATCATCGTTGAGGTAGTGTTGCTGTCTTCCAGATGATACATTTGGCTCCCATCATCCGGATGGCCGTCGTTTTCGTGCTCCTCGTCTTCCTCCTGCTTTACCACACTGCCCGACTCTATCATATGCAATCCTTCTGCATACGCCTCGGCAGTAAAGCTATCAAGGGCTTGGCGATTCGACACGCTACTACGCCGACTGCTCTCTTCACCGCTACTATTTTGCGTTTCCTCCGGCAATCCATCATTAAGCAGCATTGCCGCGAGGCGCTCAGAACTGCCAAGCCGTTCCATTGTGTCCAGTACACCGTCATGCGACGTGCAGTGCTGCTCGATCAGTTCCGTCTTTACAACCTTGCCGCTACTCGTTGAGACAGAAGAGGTAATCATTGTGCTCGCTTTCGACACCATTGCACTATTATGCGCCGGATCCGTTTCGTACGCTTCCTTCAAAAAGTTTACTTCACGTTCCAGCTGACGGCGCGTAAGCCGCTGACTGCGCAACACGGCCGGCGGTTCGGGAGGCAGCTTCTTTTCGACAGATTTTTGTTGTCTGCTGGTAGAACTTGTATTGGCGGCAGAGGATGACGATGTTGTGACTTTACTTTTCGGCTTAACCTTTGCTTTCGATGACACGGTACGGTTGCGTTGAGCTGAAGCTGGCTTTTTACCACTAACCGACGGTTGCTTTTTGGTGGCTGTAGCAGCACGCTTTGCGACGACCGGAGGCCCACTCTTGATCGGGGAGCGGAGAATTTCCTCCAGATCGTTCACCGTGTCGCTGTTGAACCGCTCGGTAAACTTGTTCATGTTCGATATTTCCATCAGCAGCTGGTGGTTCAGGTCATCTTCCGAGGCGCTAAATGAGGTAGTAGTGGTACGACGTGGCTGATCCGGCTCGTCCATTGGATCGTCCGTGTTCCCATCGTCCAGCAGGGGAAAGCTGACGGACGAAATCTTGTGCGGCGGTATCTCGGGCAGCAGTGAAGAATTTCGCTTACGATCACGGAAAAATGCCTCCATCGCGTTCGCCATGCCGGGATCCGTCTCTTCCGTGTCTTGCAGATTCCCCGTATTCGACGGTAGGGCTACTGGCTGCTCTTTGGGTGGCCGTTTCCGCGATGCCATCCTTCTCGGAGTAACCGGTGGTTTCGATTTCTGCGTGTAAATCATCCGCGAACTGCCGGCAGTTGCTGTTTGTGGCTTCGCTTTCGCCGGCACCTGGTCCATTAGCTGAGAAGACTCTGGCAGATGGTTGTTGTTTTGCAGCTTGGTATGGGATTCCTCTCGCTGGCCATGCAGCAGCACCACATTGCTCAGCAGATTAATCCCATTATCATCCAGCATTCCTTGGGTGGCGGGACGGGACGGTGGCTTCAGTGAGCGCGTTGTATTTTGCTCATACTGGAGGAACAGTTCCCGCGTGCTGCTCTTGAGTGCACCGTCCAGATGGTGCTGCTCCACAGTTCCCTTAGTGCGGGTATGTTCGCCGTCATCCCCGTCGTCCTCTTCCTTCTCCTCCTCCTCCTCCTCCTCCTGCTCCTCTTCTTCCTCAACATCATCCTGGCGTTTAGATTTCTGCTTTCGCCGACCGCTCTGCAGTCGTTCCAGTTCGTGCGGTTTTAGCTTTCGGCGCCGTTTGTACTTCCGCGGGAAGGTAGGCGGTTTGCGCTTCATCGCCGTGTTCGTGTCACTGTGCACAATGAGATGCTGCACCAGATCGGAGGTGGTCGTGAACGGTGAGCTACAAACCGTGCAGTAGTAAGGCTGATCCGCTGAACCACGTTTCGCATCGGCTTGGGAATGATGAGCACGGATGTGCTCGCGCAGAACCACCCGCTGATTGAACGCCTTCGGACACACCGGACAGGCGTACGGTTTCTCGCCGGTGTGAATGCGCTCGTGCTTGCGAAGCGTTCCACCATCGGCAAACGCTTTCCAGCAGAAACGACACGCGTACGGACGTTCCCCGGTATGGATGCGCATGTGTATCTGCTGCGACGATCGGGAACCGAATGTTTTGCCACACTCCAGGCACGGATACTCGTTCGATTTGGTGTGCGAATGGCGATGGTTCATAAGTGTCCGCCCGTCCGGGAACTCTTCCTTACAAATTTCGCACTTTACCGCCTTGTTGCGGTGCGAATCCATGTGCCGCTTCAACCGTGTCATGTGGTGGAAGGTTTTGCCACACTTCGAACACGAGTGTGCGCGTTCTCGGGAATGATCCCACGCGTGCTTCATCAGTGTCGTTTGACTTTTGCAGCGCTTGCCACAGATTGCGCACGATGTTGCCGTCAGTTCGTCCCCGTGGCGGTCCTGCACGTGCTGCTTGATGGTCGTTTCGTCTAGGAACTTTTCCCCGCACAGTTGACACTCGAGCGGTTCGCACCGGTTGCCACTGTGCACTTCGCTGTGTTCCAATAAATCCACTGCGGCATCGAACGACTCTCCACAGTCGCGACACGTTAGTGAGGAAGACTGTGAATTCAGCTCCTGGTCGTCCGGACGATGCTCGTAGTGCTCGATCGTATAATCAATATCGTCATACTCTTCCTCCTCTTCCACTTCATGGTCCGTTGTTTCCACTTCGGCATGGCTGTTCAACTTCTGCTCGTGGTTAGGTGTTTTCATTAGTTCCTGCTTTATCATCACTTTGCCATTCGAGTTCGTCTGGTAGCTATCGACAGGGCCGTGCGCTTGCTGGGTATGATTTAGCAGATGACCCAGCTGGTAGAAAACTGCACTGCAGCTATCACAATTGTACTGCCCCGTGGTGGCACCCTCCCCCACTAGCGCCAGGGGACTCCCATGATCTGTGACCCAAGTTTCCAATTTTCTGGTCTGCTGCTGTTGCTGCTGGCTCTGCGAATGTACCCGATACACGTGGTCCTCCAGTGCAGCCTGTTCCCAAAAGTACAAATTACAGTAACGACAGTCATAACGCGTGTTGCTATCGGCATGGGTACGGGAATGGGACAGGAGCGCTTTCTCCCTACCGAACCCCACACCACACTGCTGACAAACGAACGGTTTGCGCCAATCGGTTACAGGGAATGACCCCGAAGAGGACCGCGACACGGAAATGGCATCGCTTGTGGCGTTTTCCGTCGGTTCCTTTTTTATCTGACGATTGCTGGACACATTCGATCGTGCGGCGGTTGTTTTGTTGGAAAGAACCGGCTTAGTCCGAGCGGTTGTTGAATTCGTTTGAGCGCTAAGTCTTTTACGGGGTGTTCTTTTGCCGGGGCTAGCTTTGAAGGTTGTAGGCGTAGTGTTTGTGGTGGTGGTGATGGTTGAATCTACCTCACCGACTGTATATTGTTGGTCTACCCCTCCCTCCAGTTCCATTGCTTCCTCGTGCCCGTAGGATCCGGTCAGTGAGGAAGAAGCACCATAGTTCGACGTGGAAATCAGCTGCATTGGAGGCTGCGAGTTGTAGCTCACCATCGAGTTCTGGATGTACATGTCTTCGTCTTCACTTGAATGTCTCACACGATGCTTGATGGTATGGCCTACGGAAGAGGCGTTTGTCAGGTCCGGCAAATCGTCTGAAAATAAGGGATAAAAGGAAAGGAAATCAGTTTGTGGATAAAGGTGGAGAACATGGTCCAGCATACATTCCGCCTCCTGGTCACTGCGCATCGATAGCTCATCCTGCTCGGCCACGGTGTACGCGTGCTGCTTCAGATGGTTGAGCAGATCACAACGATGGCTGTACTGAGCCCCGCACAAATTACACATATGCGGACGATCGTTCGAGTGTGCCATCAGATGATTCTGCAGGCTGGACTTTTTGCGAAACCGTCGACTGCAAAAATCACACGGATATGGCCGAGACAACGTGTACTCGTCTTGATCGAGCGGCACCGAAATGTCGTCCTCTTCCACCACGGTCGAACTAACGCCAAGCTGGTCCACCGTAACCTGCACGCAATCTTCACCCTGTGCCTGCACCCAATCGTCCGTAATCACTTCTTCCGTCACTTCGCACTCTTCCGCGTACTGTGTCATCTCTGCCGGTTGTTGTTCAAGCGCTTCCACCACTGGTGGCACCTCCGCATCAACATAACCATCCAGCTCGAGCTGATTTTCGTCCACGATCGATAGTTGGCTCACGTCATCGGTGCCAACCACGGACAGCTCTTCGGACTCGGTCATGTAGATCAAGTTTTCCGGCGGAATCTGATCAATCTGCTGTATCGCTCGTTCGTCCACAAGATACTCTCGGCCGTCGGACGTTTGCACCAGGATCGGTTCATTCAGCATTGCCGTAAGATGGTGCTGGCTGTTCGTCGCAGTCGGCGTTGTTGGGTTGGGCCGTTGCGGTGGCGGTAGAAGCAGAGACTGTCCTTGTCGCTGTTGATTAGTTGCCACTGTTAGAAAGGAGCCGCCAAGCGTCGTCCCGCACAGCAGCGTATTTTCGTTGGTGGACGTCCCCGACGCCTGGTGACCGGAGATGTTAAGGATTTTCATGTTCGACCGTGGGTTTGTCACCAATCTTACGGAAGAAATGTTTCCGGCATTTACTTTGCTGCTGCCACTATTGATGTTCGCACTGCCGCTGCTGTTCGTTCCCCTCGACGGCGGATGTCCTCCGCCGTTTGTTGCCAATGGCCATAACGGTGTAAATCGATTGTTGTGGTTCATCGTTGACACTAGCACCACGTGCCCCGCTGCAGAAGAAAGAACACAGAATCAGCACACCCGAAAACTCTGCATTAAAACGAAAAGATGGCAACATCGAACGTATTGCAATTCGCTCTGCCGCTTGCCATTGTGGATCGAAATGACAGCTTCGGCACTTGCGCACGCACGCACACACGCGCTTCGTGGGAGATAAAGTGGCGCTTTACCCGTCTGCCACTAGGGGGCGCTCGCTGTCGTTCGCTGTCGGTGGTCGCGAGCCCGTTCGCCTCTGAATGAAGGCAAACTAAAAAAGGGACAGCCGATTTGTTTGGTAGCGCAAACTTAGGTTATGGCCAGCAAATTTGAGGTTATTTAATATTTCTCACTACATCAAAACAAAACCATTGCGGGGGTGAAAACAGCTGATTAGCGTACACAAACGGACCGAAGGCCGGACAGGGTGGGTGAAATGGTCGGTGCCGTTCGCGCGTACTGCCCGTACCGCCTTATGGGCGACGAAATAAGCGCGTTCAATGCGCCATTTTAGAAAAAAAAAGTCTCCTTTACATTCTTGTCGTAAAGCAATTTCCCACTTTTTCTACCTCAGTGCCGTTACTGGTAGCTTACTTGATGAGGATTGAAAGGAAGTTTGTGTAGGGCAGGTTATTGAGATGCTTACATTCAAGGGCGCACTATAGCAGCAGGACTATTGATCACAAATTTCACTTCACACTTTTAATTCTCCTTTTGGGCAACCATCGTATTCAAGGCCCCACAAGTGGAGCCCCTTTATTGGCGGTGGCGGCTGGATAAACAAAAGTAGATCGGTCGGATTATGTTTTACTCGCACTTGTCTGCTCTCATCTCCTCCACGCTTAACTTTCGTTTGCAGTATAATAGGTGGAGTGTGAAATGCTAAATAACAAAATGTATAAACTAATAGAAAATAAATGGAAAGATTGTGAGAGAAAAATTGGACAGGTTTTCTTTCTGTTGCTGCCTTGGTTTGACAGCTACCAAGCGAGCCGGATAACGACCGGATCGGATCAAAAGTTCCCATCCCGAGGACCATCGCTAATTACGTACAGTGTGTGAAGAAAGGTTACGACCATTCTTGTTGAGCGATAGAAAATATTCTATGATACATTTAATTTAAAGCAAAATTCAAAACGCAATTTTTCAAATCAAATCTCAACGATTTGTGTTGAGCAACATGTCTTAAGGATTCAAAATGGAAATATAATTAAATATTAGAAAAAAGATGGTTAGCACGCTTTTATATCGAAGATGCGATTTTATCCAATGTGTATGAATCAACTCTGCGATTTTTTACCCTGGTGACAATTTTGTTTGAGTTTTGTTTTGTCAAATCTCATACAGTTTTAAACACACCAGTCCCTCTGCAAATTCTGTACCAGAGCTCTTAGAATTGATGTGTCAGGTCAAGGTGTATGTATTACCAGGTGAATTTTTATCGATTTCGCCTGATGAAATCTTTGAGCATTGTTATGTGAATCGCATACAGTTTTCAGCACCCTCACCAGCTCCTCGGCAAATTCTGTACCAGAGCTGTCAGTGATGTCAAGTTGGGAAATGTCAATTTGCTACTTTCTGGGAAATAACGGACGTGCTCTCAACATTTTGTATAGGATTTGACAGAAAAATTCGCACCTGTGAAGCATAATTTATACCTTAAAATTCAATGTTCCATTATGTACAGTGGTTCACCGTTTACGCATGAACCTATTTTCCGGCTGTTCATCTATTCGTGCTGTGCAGAAATGAAAGTTAACTGTGTGCTTGACTTAGGCAAAATTTTGAAATTATTGTTTTGAATAAGCAAAATTTCAACCATACGACCTGGCCGTCTACGGAAATAAAAAAAACTTGACTATAATTTAACAATTCTCAATTATTCAAGAGTAGGTTTCTATTATCTATAAAACACAAATAAACAATGAAAAACATGTTATAATGACAAATTTACCTTCTATCTGTACTTTCAATTATCAGGCCATGCTCGAGTCACAAAGAGCACAAAGAATCGGAGTTCCACTGTAGATTAACTGACATGCGTCCGAGATAGTCACTGGTGGCAGTGATTGCTGTAATTTTAGCGTAAAAAAAGAATTATGTTTCTTGTTATGTTAACGTATTTTGTTATGTTAACTAGGAGGTTTCGAAGGTCATGTAATTCCCATTAAAGTTCTCCAAGCTTTAAAAAATCATAGATTTAAAAAAATTCAAATATGCTGATTATAAGTTAGCCTACGGAGAACTATAGTGGAACCGATACAATGACGAGCTGTACGAGCTGTACACCGACCTTAATGTTGCGCAGCGGATTAAGCTCGTTCGGCTCCAGTAGGTTGGTCATGTTATATGCATGGATCCGGAATACCCAGTCCTTAAAGTCATCTTAGGCCGTGCACATGGACAGAGAAGGCACGATAGGTCCAAACTGAGATAGAAAGACGGCGTTGAGGCGTCCGCCATCAAGGCCGGGATAACGGATTGGCAGACGACGGCGCGAGACCGTAAGCGGTATCGAAATTTGTTGCAGCAGGCCAAGATCGCGAAGCGGTTGTAGGCTCCGATAAGTAAGTAAGTAAGTTAGCCTATACTTTTTATTGGGTCGGAATGGTCATCCCGCATTGCTAAGTTTGCGTTTATTTTAATTTTTTTTAAAATGACCATCCTAGAATATCAAGTTTAGTACAATTAACAATATAACATAATTTATGATTATGATGGATGATTATGACGATAATACACAATGTTCGCATGAAAGCATATCTCGGCAACCACCCGTACTCCCGAACGAACCCTGTCTTACCTCACTCAACTGTCAACCAATTCCGACAGATCTAAGTAGCTGTCAGTTAGCAACGCATGCACCTGCCTGCTGTTCTTTGGCTTTGTGCGCTTGGATCGAGCTCGTGGGGGCGAGAAATTGGTTGCTATTGGGAAACAATATCTCTCCTATCGTTGATTAGGAAGAAAAGTTGTTTTCGTACGGCAAACAATTTCTACCGGTGCCTGGAAAAGACGGCATTCAGTGCAAGTGACCTATTGCAAGTGCATTCCAGTAACGCGTGTGACCCTCATACAATCTCACCTATCTCGTACTGCCCCCCTATCGCTGTCTGAGTGCTACTTCACACAATGGAGGAAGTGGTGGCAATCGAAAGGTGTGTTATTACGTCGAATAAAAAATTGTTCAAAGTGCAACATTTGGGGAACCTGTCTGCTAGTATAGGCGTACAAGCTTAATCGTTGTTTTAATTATAGCATTTATATATATGAGGCAGTAAAATTGTGTGCTCGCGAATGTGTCGTTCGATTGTGATTTCCGCCGCCTTCACCCCAAGTGTCGCATGCCTTACTTTTGCGTCGCCCTGAAGCCAAACGAACAGCTCTCCATCGCTGCTCCACTAGCCCTACCTTGCCCATTGTATTTCACGTTTGGTGAATATTTATAACTTCGCTTCCGATACGATTGCAAACGCAGTTGTAGCAAGCGCTAAAAAAGCGCCATGTTATGATTACCTTGTGTGACCTTTTCGAAAGGTGTAGTATGGAATGAAGTGACACTAATACAGTTTTATTTCTTGTTTCCTATAGGCTGGCCGAGGAGAAGAAAAATAGCGGAAACGATGAGTACAAGCAGAAGCGGTACGAAGCCGCCCTCCATCTCTACTCGGAAGCGATTCACCTAAGCCCCGGAACGGCCCCCTACTATGGCAACCGTTCCGCCTGTTATATGATGCTCGGCGACTATCGGTCCGCACTGAACGATGTGAAAACGGCGATCAGCATCGACGAGAAATACGAGAAGGGATACATTCGTATGGCCAAATGTTCCCTCATGCTTGGTAAGTAACTCACGGTGAAACGCATTTTTACGGTTAAAGTCACGTCTATTTCATCTCTTTTTAGGCGATGTCATCGCGACGGAACAAGCGATCCGAAAGTTTCTTTCCCTTGACCCATCGAACACAGCGCTGCGGGAAGAGATAGCAAGCTTGAAGCAGTTGCGCGAGCTGAACGAGAAAGCGGCCAGCTGCTACGATAAGAAGGACTATCGCACCTGTCTGTATCATTGCGATAACGCGACCAAGATTGCACCGGGTAGCCTACAGAACAAACTGCTGAAGGCTGAATGTCTCGCGATGCTGGGTCGCTTCGAGGAGGCCAACAACATAGCGATCACGATCATGCAGTTCCACAGCACGAACGCGGACGCGATTTACGTCCGTGGGCTGACGCTCTACTACAGCGACAATCTGGAGAAGGGATTGTTACACTTCGAGCGGGCACTGATGCTCGATCCGGACCACAAGAAAGCGAAGGCTATGCGACTGCAGGCGAAACAGCTGAAGGAAAAGAAGGAATCGGGCAATGAGCTGTTCAAGAGCGGCAAGTACCGTGACGCTCTCGCAACGTACTCGAAAGCCCTCGAGCTGGACCCACTGAACAAGGAAATTAACAGCAAGCTGTACTACAACCGGGCGCTGGTAAACTCGAAGCTCGGTAACTTGCGAGATGCGATTGCGGACTGTTCGAGTGCGCTGGCGCTGAACGAAAAGTACATGAAGGCACTGTTGCAGCGAGCCAAGCTGTACTACAACATGGAAAACTTCGAGGAAGCGGTAAAGGACTACGAAAAGGCACTGAAGAGCGACCGTTCGCAGGAGGTGAAAAATTTGCTGCGCGACGCCAAGTTCCAGTTGAAAAAGTCAAAGCGCAAGGACTACTACAAAATTCTCGGCGTCACCAAGCAGGCGACGGAGGACGAGATAAAGAAGGCGTACCGTAAGCAGGCGCTTGTCCATCATCCCGACCGCCACGCAAACGCGACTGACGAGGAAAAGAAGGAGCAGGAGCGCATGTTTAAGGAGCTGGGTGAAGCGTACACGATACTGTCGGATCCGGTGAAGAAATCGCGCTACGACAGTGGCCAGGATCTGGAAGAAATGAACCACAGCGGTAAGTGTCCAGAAAGCCAGAAAGAATGGATTAAGTAATGTTTGTCAATTGTTGGCTAATATGTCTCTATTTTGTTCTCCTGCAGCCGATATTGATCCACAGCAAATCTACCGACAGTTCTTCTTCCCATCCGACTACGGATTCGGTGGATTCCCGGGCGGTGGCGGTGGCAACAGTTCGAACTTTTCGTTCCATTTCGGTTAACTTTAAAACCGGATACGGGCGGGGGTGAACAGGCCGCGTACATTTCTACTGTAACTCTCCGTTGGTGGGTCATGTTGCCACAGCCAGCAGGATGTGCGCAATTAGCTATTTAGAGGTTTAAGAGCATAAAATAACCAGCTGTGAAGTATGTGTGTGTATGTCCTTTCCCTCGCCACACCCTCCTCCGTACTCCGTGACAGATTTTGCGGATCGCACAAGGAAGGTTTCGTTCGTTGCTTTGCGTGTATGTTTTGCGCCAGAACTTTTTTAGTTCAGTTTAACACACACACATACCTTACAATGGATGGGCAAAAACTTCCGATCATGAGGTCCTGTATGTATCTCTTAAAAGTCACAGATATCCGGTATAACTTATGTTACATATTAGATCCCATTTTTGGGAAAAATTTTGAGTTTTGGGAAAAGAGTGAAAGTTTTGTACTAAAAATTGGAAATCTTATACAAAGAATTATGAATGTCAGCCTTAACAGCATGCTACCTTTTTTATTGATACTTACTTTTGCTGTGAAACAAACATGTAGTTTAGTACCCCGGTACTAACTATATTAACCCGGTTCTTTATGATTATTGCATAACTTATGGAAAGCAAAGTGTGAAATAGGCCATTGTTCTGTTTCAGAATTTTAGACAGTTATCAAACGTAAATGGTAATTGTTCGGTTTTTTTGACACGATATTCATGTTTGCACGTTTCAACAGTAGGCCATAATTTACATACTAATTAACCTTTCTGTCCTTGCGAGGATAGATCCGGCATAACAAGTCATTTAAGTTTCTCTCCTAAAATTCTAAAATTTTACATGAAATGTGCGTACCTTAAAATGTGAATGATTTAATTCAATTTTTATTAGCAATACGGTAAAACGGACACAAATGGTCTCTAACGGGATGTTATCCCGTACTCCCATCAACTTATTGGTTGTTTTTTATTCAAACGGTTTTGTGAACTACATCGCTTGTTTTCGTAAAAGATTTATATGAAGCTTTATTTACAACAACAAAATTATCAAAAAATACCATAAAACTAACAAACCGTATAAGAACCATAGCGAAGATACATGTAATCACATATAGGAAGGAAACACAATTATGCATACACACGGAGAACTACACATGAAGTTAAACGTTTAAACAAAATCGGAAACGGGGGCAATGAGGAATGTTAAGAATAAACCGAAATGCACTCTTATTGCGATCGTACAAAAAAAACAACACCTATTTTTGCACAGAAAAATCGTACAGCAACTATTTGAAAGAAATCTCAGAAGAGAAACCCGCGTTTTGTAATACAACTTTATGCGGAAGATTGTTTTGCATATGTTATTTTATTGTTAGTTGTGTTGTTTCGCTACCGCACTTCTCACATAATTTGCTATAAGTTTATAGTTTTGCTCTATAAAACAATACACTCCCATCCGCATAACATGATCATTAGTGTACAGGTGTAGTTGTTTGTGTTGCATGCGTGAAAGAATGGACTATCGATACTGATAGTGATGTAGCGCACTGACTGCATTACTTCAGTTTTAATATGCACTTCCACACACACACACACACTTACACACAGCCAATTGCATTCGATTGCAAAGTGCAGTATTGCTTGAGTTACTAAGGACGTTCAATAGGAAGTACACAGTTTTATTCGCGTTGTTAGATTTTTGTTGTGCTCAAATTTTTAACGGGCTTAACTGACAGAACGCTTTGAAACGGAGAATTGCTAGCGGGGGGATCGTGTCCTATGCTGGTCCCGTATGGGATTTTTTTAAACATTTTTTTTCGCTGGTGGTGAACGTTTTGTAGTGGAAATCTCACTTCTATCCTAGATACAAAATAAAATGGTCGAAAATACACCATCGCCCTTAAGGTACAAAAGTCATTAAACAACACGTTTCAACATAATTTTCTTCCGAACACCGCAGCCAAGATAATACTGAGCACGATTTAAAGCCAGTTTAAAGCAAAAAAGAGTGTGTTGACTAGGCATTTATCTGACTATGCACAAGAGCAGTGCGTTCACAAGACTGGTGAAGCTTTTCGGTCCGTTCGCAGGACGTTAATACGTTGTACGCTGTTGTTGCTTCATAACTATCACTTGTTTTGAAATTTTCTTTAAAACACATTCTTTAAACTAGAGCTAACGCTACTTTTACTATTAAATCTGTTAGTTTGTGTGCTATTTTTCTCACCTAAGTTATCACGCACTAGTCACTAGTGAAGTTTTACTAAATAGAGCTATATGTATATCATAATACTGTTGCAAATTGCGCGGTGTAATTTGGTTCGTTTTGCTAAACACGAAAGACACACATATCGGTATGTGCTCACTCGCTCTCACTTTGCGTCTACACTATGATGCTACTCTACTTGTTGCCTACATTCTCTAGCTATTATTCTAGACGTGTGTTTCGCAACGTGTTGGATTTTAGAAAACTGTGTCGCTAAATTGTAGTGGAAACAACTTTCGGGCGTTGATAAAATATTTAACTAATCACGGCTTCTTCGTTCATCCCCATCGGGGCGGTCGATGAATGCTGGCAGTTTTTGCATTATTCTTCCATTCCTCTGCTATACTGACTCACTTGTTGAACCCGATAGTTAATGGGGTATCTTCAGCTATAACCATTCGTAGCTGTGAAAGAGAAGGAGAGGAGGGTAAGCAATGAATAACGATATTTGCTCGAAATTATTGTACATATCCTTACCTGGCACGCTATAAGGATCGATTTAAAAATTAAACGAGAAAAGATTAATTAGAGGGAAATGAAAACTAATGATAATGAAAGCCTACCTTACGATGGTTGTACTGATTGTAACGATTATGGGATTTTCTCACAGCCTCTATTACAGCCTCCCTAACCCTAACGACATCCATATGATCCTCCCAGGCCACTAGATTGCATCAAGGGAAAACCAAACGATAAAAAACTGCTTTGACACAATGCATCCATCGCTCGGTTACACTCACCAGCCATACATTCCGTAAACAGTAGCAACGTTTTCAGTGGTCGTTTGTTGTACTTTGGCGAGATGCCATCGTAGTTGTAGTGTATTAGCAGCCTGTCCGCAAACAACCGTTGATATGTGTTACTGAGCGAGGTATCGTGTGTTTTCAGCCGCCGTAGTATGTTTATCTGTAATCGTAGAAGACCTTTTCAGAAACGATCTTTTTCCGCCAGGTTCAAAATAACTAGAACTTACGTATCGTTCCCTTGCCATTTCACAGGTTCGAACTAACCGTTCCAAATGTTCAAGCTGCTCAATCGTTTCGATCGGAAACTTTACATCCCCGATGCCGTCGAGTTCTTCGTCACCTTTCGCACTTGGATCCAGCAGCTCGGCTGACAGTAGTATCACTTCCTCACCATCGTCGGTCTCGCTTACGGTAGCTTTGAGGAATACAATTCATTTATGTTACTTTAAATGCTCTTGCTTGTTTTAAAAGGCAAATGCGACTTACTATCCGTTTCATCCACGATAAGTACTACCGGGGCGGGCGACAGTTTGCCGGTGCTCTCACTATCGTCCGGATCGGGTGGTGGCTTCCACCGGGGGATCTGTTCATCGTCTGGTTCTTCCAATCCCGACGAAGATCCTCGATGATTACCGTTACATTCCATTGTCTGCTTCTCGTGCGGATGTTCCTGCTGTACTGAGGAGCTTTCATCCGCTTCTTCCGTACCGTTTTGTTGCGTGGACTCCTCCACTGATTCCCGTTCCGCTTCAGCCAGAACATTTTCAGCTACTTCAAGTTGCTGCTCAATCACCGTGCGACTGTCGGAACTGCTTGATCCGCTTGCCTCAGCAATTACGACCGAAGGGACTGTGTACGGAATGGGAATAACAATGTCCTCAGTGTTACAAACATCACCACCAGCTCCACCATCAGGCTCATCGGTTGATGCTGTCGATTCACTGTCCTGCCTTCCACCAGTTATCACACCACTGTCCTCCACTATCGGCTTACGGGTGAAGAGCAGCCGCTGCTTGTGCAGGCGATTGAATCTATATATCTCGTTGCTTCGTAGGCATTTCGTACGGAAAAGCAGGAACTCGTCCAGCTTTAGCGCACAGTCCTCACAGATCGGGGAAGGAAAATCATAGTCCTTGGAGAGCTAAAACGAATGTCACACATCAAACTCCAACTCGTATGAGAACGTGCATTAACACCTTACCATTATTGCGGTACATTCGAATATTTTCTCCACAAGTGTGTCCGTTGTTTCTTTACTGTTTTCCGACTGGAAGATTGACTGTACAATTTCCTTGTCCGACAGGCACAGGCGACATTTCCGTTCCAGATTTGGGATCAGGTGCTTTCTGCAAATGTAAAAAAAGTTGATACTCCATTCCATTTTAACCGGAACGTGTTGCTCAGGTAAAACTTACTTGAAGATGCTTCGTAACTTTGCCATCCGGAAGCAGATGACTGACACTAGCTTGGGGTTCGAAGAAATCGAAAAGGGGCACGGGATGAAAGGGAGGGTAAAAACGGTACGTAATCAAAAATCCGCGTTGCTGGCGAGGCAGCCTGGTGTGGGACACGCCACCAAACGAAAGTGTTGCTAGGTTTTGTAGGTTTGGCGGATATTTAACAAACGGAGCTGTGAGGACCTTTGTTTATAACAAACTTAAGCGCTAAAAGCGACGAACCAAACTCCCCTACTGGATGGCCATGGTGGGCTGGGAGTTGTACGAAAAGCTATGCACACAAAACACAAAACTCGAGCTGGAAGAACTGCGAGCAAACCAGTGTGCGTGTTTGTGTGTTTGTGTGTGTGTATGTGTGTAAAGGTGTAGTACAATCAGCGGAAAAGTGTTTTTGCTGTAAGTTTTCTCCTTGATGTTTTCTTTTTATTTTGACTCCTCTCCCCATTTGCTATCCTTTTTCGGTACAACAAGTTGGAAGGATATCGGCCGAAGGACTTTTGACAGTTGGGCGTTAGTGGTCCTTGTCACACGCTCACACCGAACTCGGGGGGAAACGCACATGTTTACTAGATTGCCTGTGAGATTTTGAGAGCGAATTGTGGAAAACTCTCGAGAGAAGCTAAACAGCACATGAGAGCCTACAGTGGCGCACACTGGATTAAGTACACGGGGAGCAAACAATTTCAAGCTCCAAAGTAATTTTCCTGCCTTCCATACACACTTTAGCAGGTGTACACCGGACGTAGTGGCACTGCTGCTGGACGACGCGTATCAACCTTGGCCGGTACATTCTGGAACCGTTTCAGGGTGAAGCGTTCTCTGCTAACTTCCACTGGGGTTGCTTTTCGGTTCGCATAGACGGGAAACTTTTTCTTCGCAGGCTTTGCCACCGGCGTCCGGTTCAGGCGAAACTCCTGTGCCTCCGAGTGCCAAATTCGCGCGTATGACCAATCCAGCAAGCAGTCAATGGTTGGATCGCCATCCTGAGTTTGGTTATTTTTGTTAATTTTGAAATGAGACATTCAGTCCATGGCACAAGAATTCTTTTCCCACTTTGAAAGCCTTACCTTCTCAAACGACGGACGGAACGTATGCTTTATAAGGCTGTCCGGATGGGCGATTAGGTTATCCTTTGGTTTGGCCAAGTACGCCTTGCTCCATTCGTACCTTGTCAGCGTTGGAAAGGACACAGCTTTTGGTGGCTTGCAGCGGGACATTTTCGTTGAAAGGTTGTTTCCGAAGCACACTATACCGGGCAGTTGCTTCCTGGACGCTACAGCACGAAATGGAAACAAAGCTAGAGATGTTGCTAAGCAAGAGAATGGTCAGATTGCTTGGTTTTTTTTTTTCAACATTATCCTGATCTAGTGGAGTTGACGGTGCAACGACTTTAATCAACTGATTTCTTTCTCAAGGTACAGTCAATCACAAAATTTAGCTTTCACCAGGAGGAAAATTAATCATGCAATCAGTTTGAGAGGAAATCACAGATTTAGCATTCCAACATTTATTTATTATTTTCAAATTATTTATTTTGAGCTTTTTGAATACACAGTACCCTAGTTCTGCAAAGTAGTAGCAGCCAACATGAAATACTGATCATTGATGTCTAATTATTTGCTTAAAATATTTAGTGCATGCTCTAAATTGCTATGATAAAGGAGGAGTAGTTTAAATTGAGTTGCTTTTAAGCGTGAAAAATAAAGTGCTCACACAGAAATTTACTCACAAGGAACTGTGGTAAATGTAGTTTAAATATTTTAGTTCTATTACTTCTAAGAAGTTGAGAAAAATAAAATGTAAAAAAAGTATTGTACATGGAACGTCCTCAAACCATGAACACCAAGAGCAAAGAGACGCCAAAAAGAAATCGAAAGTAATAACATCTCCTGCCTGCCTATAATTCATGATTCCATAAATCTCTCAATTACTTTTCCTGCCTTGAATCAGCATCACCATGTGTGCAATGCAAACGGCCAACCTTTGGGCTTTCCGTTGCGATTGCATTCTTAAGTGCATCCTTCCACATCTCTTCACATCCCGGTTGATATACGACGGCCATCCGGCTGACCTTAGGCATCAATTACATCACCATCACGTCCACATGGTGACAATCACCCCGGCGTGACCACACGTCCACCACAGTCACACACACACACACATTCCAACCCACGTGATCCGTGTGTAGCTTTCATTAGACTTTCTCCCTCGACACATTTATATAGGACGCACCATTCATTCGTTATCCATTTCCCTGCCGAGCTCAAGGACAACGACGGTGTGCGGCAGAGCGGACGCCGGCGATGATTAAAATCTGTTATCTCATCCCGTTTTTCCGCATCTCTGCTTCGCATTGCAGCAAATGTGTCGTTCCGCTGGCATCTTTTCCCGTTGGCGATGTCCAGGACGACGTCGCCGCCGCCGGTAATAGAGCGAACTAATTTGATTCTCCCGCAAGAAGGCTGTAACACTACTCGAACCATACGTACTGGTGCCTTTTCCTGAGGGGTTTATTACATCGGCAGCTGGGAGTGGAGCAGTTGGAGGAAAAGAAATTAAGGAAACACCTTGCCCGAGTGTCCGCATCCAATTGGCAGTTGGAAAAACAACCAGTTAGTCAGTCAACAAACTAATCGAATAATTGTTTTTCTGAGCCGGTAATGTTGGGTTTCCTGAGAATGAGGCACGCTCTCCGACTGCATCCCGCCCGACAGACGAGAAGCGGGTGTAATTAAAACTTTACTCCTTAGATGGTCATTTAACAGCAGCTTCCGTCTAGGTGAGTTGGGCGGACCAACGTCTGGTCTAAAAATCGGGGAACAGATTGTTTTCGTGCTAAGTAACTAAGACGGTGGTAGCATTAATTAAAATTTCATGTTGCGATAGGACCAACCTCCAGCGTCTCACTAACCTTTCGCTAACGCTTCGCCGACCTGGTTTCCGGGGTTGTGTTGTGCCGTCTTCAGCTTCCGGTGGGTTGGCGCCCAAAGTTTACCTTTGCCGTCCGAGCACGATTTTCGCGCGACTTAGTGGTGAAATGTGACGTTGTAAGAGCGATCAGTGCTGGGAAGCGACCGCAGGGCACGAACAGCCCAAAGTCACACCGTAAAAAAAAAAGAAAGGTCAACAATTTGACAATGACAAAGTAAAGATTTTCAGTAAAGAAAGGCAAGCAGCAGGGTGGGTGAGTTCGTTCCGCAAACGCCAGACCGCGAGCGTTGAGGTTTTCCACTTGAGCGGATTAGTGTCAGTTTTTCCCAGGGTCGCGATGAAAATTCGCTTACCATGGGGCATCGTTAGAGGGTATTAAAAATTATCATTAGAACTTCACTGTCTGAGTTTTTGGACAATTTGGTGTAGTTATACGGACAGTTGGGAAAAGGCTATTAATTCTTTCGTCGCGGTCTAACGGTCGTATGATGTTGATTGTACTAGAATGAATGAAACATCATGCAACCCATCAGCGTAAAGGGTGTTTCGTTTTTTAATGTGTATAATATAGATAAATTGTTGAACAGAATCGTTACTTTAATTTTTTAAGGGCAATTTGTTCAAAATATTGTACATGTTTTGCAGAAAAAAATATTACGTATATCATTCAAAACAACATTTTATATTAATAAAAAGGTCGTAACTTTGAAATGTACCCTAAATGGCAACCAATTGAAAAAAAGGGAATGAAAAATCTACCTCGAGATCTATCTAAGAAAATTTCTACTTTTAGAAATTTACCGAAAACTATACTATTTGTAGTCTCAATTCTAGTGTTTAATGTTTTAAAGATCTTTGCCTAATTTTTTTATTTATTTATAGTATATTTATACTATAAAATCAACCTTGGACCCCTCACGCTTTTTAGTAATTTTCATAAATTAGGAAAGTTTCTGGGAAAAGTATTAAGTACATTTGAGATGGTATAACATATTGCAAAAAACTACTAGAGAAACTAACATGTATATCTGCCTTATCTTTCTCGTCCCTTGAACGTCTTTCTTTCTCTAATTTCTTTATTTGAATGTATGTGTATTTTTGTTGTCTTTTATTTGCGTTACCATCTATTCTTTCTTTTCTTTTCATATATTTTTTTTTTATTTCGCACCTAATGTTTATGCTTGTTTGTATAGTTTTTTTTTTTTGTGTTACTGTGTTGTGACTTGGGTACTGGTTTTCTGAGTAAGAAATTAGCCAGTTTGGGATTAGTTTTTTAGATTTTTTTTGTATAACCCAAGAAGCAAACAAACTGATGTTGACTAAATAAGAAATAAAAAACAAAATAAAAAATCTGAAAAGCAGCTAAGTTAAAAACAAATTGAACGATAACAAAAACCACAATAGCCACAAATAATATAAGAATAAATAAGATCAACTAGTTCAGTAAATTAGACTGTCGCATCAGTTGGTACTAAAGAAACAATAATCCATAAAATAACTCAAAAACAGTTAAAGGACAAACTTCTAAATCATTTACAATTAAACTAAAAATTAAATATGAAACTGAGTAAACCATGTTACCTTCAAGGTAATGTGACCATAAAAATCAATATTCCATAATGTCAAAATCTTGCTTAAAATATGCTGATATAAAGCCATCTCGCTATCCTGAGCTGCTGCAGAAGAATCTTCAGGACGTCGTTGACCAATCCTTTATTTCGGCTTAGACCGGCCTCAGCTTAGACCAGCTTCCTCTCTTCATGTTAACTGCCGTATTTCTAAATGCGTCCTTGAGTGTCGTTACTCATGTATGCTAGTGGTTACCCTTGCTTATTGACCTCGTAAAAAGCTCTCTAAGCATTGATGAGCGTTCTTTTCGAACGCAGACGATTTCGAAGGATATAACCAGTGTTCATATCTCAGAGCCATACGCGATAACTGAAACTATGATGTACTGTGATGAAACTGTGACTATTGGTCGCTTGTTCTCCCTCTCTATGATCATGTGCGTTTACACCACCGAGTTGGGTATGGTGCTCTCTAGCATCACGTTAGGCTTTTCTCCCTGGCACAGACCTTTACTTACTTACTTATCGGGCGCTACAACCGCTTCGCGGTCTTGGCCTGCTGCTCCAAACTCCGAACCGCTCACGGTCTTGCGCCTTCGTCTGCCAGTTCGTTATCCCGGTCTCGATAGCGGACGCCTCAACGCCATAATCCTACCTCAGCTTGGGCCTACCACGCCACGCAACATTAAGGTCGTTGTACAGCTTGTACAGCTCATCGTTGTATCGGCTCCTCCATTGTCCCTTCTCACGTA
>KB670047.1:230384-254248 GCA_000349105.1 Anopheles epiroticus | reverse complement strand
AGACTCTTCCTGAAAAGTAGTATAAATCTGAATTCATTTCAGTAAACTTGCCTTCGTGCATTTGTTTCATGCAGTAGAATAACTATCATGCCTCACAACAATCAAATAAGTTCTGAAGAAGTTATTTTCTACATTAAAGAACCAAGAACTATTTAACAATATGGCCTGGCAATTGGGAACGGAATAAAAAAGCTGACAAATTTAAAATAAAATGCTAGGGAATGCTTTTTTAACGCAATACCCTGTAAACTACCGTTTAAGGTCCTAGTCGTCTGCTAACAATCTCGAGACAATCTCACCCTACTTCTAACACTCCCGTTCACATTTCGGAAATGTCAGTTTCTTGGATGCGATCTTCCAAACACCCGAAAATGACCGTACAACACAAACAGAAAATCATTTCGTTTGTGTAAGCGCACGGTGCCCCGCGTACGTTTCAATCCCCCGAGACGCGGACGGAGGATGGGACATTATCCCATAAATAAAGAAATCATCATCAACCCAACCCAGCGCGGAGAATAGGCCCTTTTCTAGATGGACGGCATGATGGGGCGAAATTGGCAAATTGGCAAGTGTGTGGCGGTCACTGGAGATTTGCTGCACTAGATGATGGGGTTTTTTTTTCCCCCTTTTCTATTAAGTACTGCTCGCAGCATAATTTGGCGGATCAATCGGCTCAACAAGTGCTGAGTGGTGGCTGTTGACGGATGGACTTCACTCGCGGGTGGTCAATTGAGATAAATCAGAGAGATGCTGTGTAATAGAAGATGCAATGAGGTAAACTGTTTTAGTAAAATTATTTGTTTTTTTTTTGTTACACATTTAAATAAAAAATCTTATCTCGTATACATTTAGATTTGTAATTCG
This sequence comes from Anopheles epiroticus, assembly GCA_000349105.1. Lineage (NCBI taxonomy): Eukaryota > Metazoa > Arthropoda > Insecta > Diptera > Culicidae > Anopheles > Anopheles epiroticus. The sequence goes on along the minus strand of KB670047.1, from coordinate 253,381 downwards.
ATAAAACTTTAATTAAACTAACAACAAAGCTCACAAATCTCCCCAATGCAACCGAACGGAAGAGGACCAATCACGATAATTCATTCAAGTGTTTTCGCTCCTCTGTGAATTGAGTAAAATCACAAATCAGGGAGGTAAAGCAAGGATTGAGACAACACACATACACGCGGGGTGGTCGGTTTGGTTTCAATTCGAAAATTACCCTCCACCCTATGTTCATTCCACTGACAAAAAGGTCAAGGTCACTTGTGCATGTCCGTGACAGTGACATGTCAACAGGAACACAGGCCTCTTACGTGTGTGTGTGTGTAACCCATTGCATGATGCAGACGCGCGTTATTACCAGTGCATACAGCTGCACACGAAATGCGTTCTGAACGGGTATTGCCGAACGGAGACAGGGACAGAACCGACCACCGTTTAAGTATTACGTCAATGGGCAAATGGTTCTGGGCGTGCAATGGAAGGCGCTTTATTTGCTCGGGCTGCACATAGCGATTGGCTTCGGTCCATTTTATTTCGTATATTTGTACTGTCGTCATGCGAGCAGTACTTGATGTGGACTGCTTTTACCTGATTTATTTAATGCAGTGGATGTACGTTAGGCTTGACAGTGAATCTCACAAACAGGCGTAGAAAAAGAGCCGATAAACTCGTAAAATAATTTTATCTAATTTATCGCCCCCAGCGAATGATCAAGATAACGTATAATCGACCATTTCTTGTGAGGTTTTAGTGTCTTATCGCCATTTCTTATCACTTACCTTTAAAGCGCAGTCGTTTCGATTAGCAAAACCCGTACGGTAATGCTTTGATTGGAATGCGTACAAAATAACATCAGCCTCCGCCAACTCCCCCAACCTCCAGCACGGGAGTTAACGATAATGATCAAAGTTTTAGCATTTTGGTGTGCATTATTACTTTAACGTAATGTGGTGATTTTCCAGTTATGGTAAAAATAAGAAAATCAGTGCAGTTGTTGTTTAAACAATCGCGTTGATCGCCATCATTATTGTGTGCTTTTAAAAATGGTATAATAGTTCTTTTATTCCTAAAACATCCTTATTTCTTATTAAAAACAGTCGCCGTAATGGTTAATATAATAATAATAATATTATAATACTATTATAATTAACATAAGACGGGCTTAGAAAAAATTATAAAAAGATTTTTTTAATAATGTTCAAAAAGTTTTCATAATTTTCATCATAATCATAATTATAATAATAAACTTTATTACTGTTATCTGACTCGATGGTCTAGTAGTAAAAGAGATTATTTATAATGCTTTTAAGGCCTCTCCTATTTGGACTTCCTTCTGTTATTTCATCTAGACTGACCAAATTTGCTTTGCCAATACCATATCTCAGATAACTAAGTGCCTTGGCATGTGTTGAAAAAAATTGTTTGTTTTTTGAATAAGAAGAAATTTTGCAAAAAAACATCTAAACTTATCATAATTTATACCATTTTTCAATTTATTTGGTTAACAAGGATAAGAAAGAATGGTTAAGGTATTACCCTAGCAAAATGGTCTCACCGTTACTATGGAAACAACAGGGTCATCATTTCATACCTAAAGGTGCCGCAGATAATTGACAGAAGTTAAGAACATAACAAAAGACCTTTTTGTTCTGCAGTCATAAATTTAGAAATGTTTTTTTTTAATAAATCAACAAATTAAATAACCTTTTCTTAGATTATAATAAACATTATTTATATACATTGATGTTTTCCAATTTTATTGTTCTAGTTTTTATAAATACAAACCATTGATATTTATTTATCAATCCAACTCCATCAAACACTTAAGCTAAACTCCTGTCTCAGTCTACCTTCAGCACACATTCAAACTGGAACCATTTTGGCGCGCTCGAGCACATTGCAATCCCGACCACAATTGTCGTCCGTCCCTCAGCCGCATGCACGCTCCGCTGTTTCGTCCAGTTTTGCGCCACAAACACCGCCTGACAACTGACCCGAGCGGTTCGGCTACCGAGTCGTGTTCGGGACGCGCATCCACCACGCGTTCGGTAGCGTCACGCGGCCTGTTTAGACGCTCGACCTCTCCGTCCGTCGCTCGAAAGCGCCAGTTGTTGCGTGCTTCTCGGTGCGTTCGGTCACCCTGATAGCAGGATCGGTTCTGGAGCGTGCCTCATCACCGTGTGCCAGTGATTCTTCCGCTTTGTGACACAGTTTTACCTAGCAATAAGTTACGAGCCGCAAAACCCAACACCGGAACCGCAACCGCCACGGACCGATTGCAGTTTTGGCCGCGTAAAACGGGCAAGCACGCGCGTGCTTCCCGCTAGCGTCGTGTAGCCGGTCACGCGCACACCATTAGTTTGGCTTAGGGGGCAGCTTGGTGTTTGGCTGACTGACTCGCATAATCATGCCCGCGGTACCACCGCCACCGATACGCGATCTGGATGGATTGCTAGCGCCCGTACTGCCCGCCGGGACACGGGTGCTCGGCTACGAGTCGGAGTATCTGACCGCACCCGGAGACAACTACGGCAGCACCATGCTGGCCGTTACGGTTCGCACGACCCGGGACACTTCCTCCATCGAGCAGAAGGTAAAACCGTGGCTGTGGGTAATATTTTATGGTGCACAGACAACGCGTGGGCTGCAAGGCGCTCTCGGCAGTGTAAAATTAATCAACCGGAAATTGAGGGAAAGGGAAGAGGGAAGATGCCTTCTAGCAAAGCAAAGCAAGCAAAGACACAGCAACGAAAAACGCCAATGAGTCGCATATTAATCAGTAAACAGTCGAATCCGCCACTCGTTGGATCGTGCAGAGCAAAACCACACTCACCACGTGGTGAGCTAAATGGAGGCGCCTGGTGGCTTTCAGCAAGAGCGGAGTGTTTTGTGACCTTTTCTCGCTTTTTTTCCCCATCACAGGCCCTGCTGTTCGCAAGCAAATGGCAAAGTAATTAGCCGCTCGTAGCTAGGTGGTTTGCCAGCAAGCACAATCGTAACCCGTAGCCCTTCTTCCTTGTTTTCTCACTCCAAAGGCGAGCATCAACGCTCGGCAAAGCATCAATGGCAAAGTGTGAAACTGAGCAACGTGATGGGCAAGGCGTCATCTTCGCTTTCGAATGGCGCGAAAGTAAATGGTTAATGATATTAAAACCATCTTCACGCGAAAGTGCCCGTGTGCCATGCTCTCCCGCATCAACTCTACACAATCCTTTGTGCCATGAAGTGTCGACTTAAAGTATGTTGAAATCACCCGCCATAACACACTCGTAACGATACACTCGTTCCAGCAGGGTAAAGCGTGCATGTGTCACCGCCAGGATCATGTGGCCTCATAAATTGTAAATTAAATCCACTCCTTTCAATTCGACAAAAAAGAGGGCTGCTTCACGGTATGTAGTACAGCAGTTGTGTCGAAGATAAATGATGCCATCTCCTGTTGCTGACTGGATTGATTGGTGAGAATAGGTCGGTGGGCGGGCGCGTGTGTGTGCTACGGAAAGGAAAGCAGGAAAATCACAAGGATGTGTGCTAACTTAATCAAAAGTGGTGTTGTTTTATATTTATTTTTTGTTGCCCTTCTTTCCACCATCGATGTTGTCGCTGGTCAGACGGAGCATAGTCGTTTGGTGCACATGTTGAGAGCACGTCTTACACTGCTGATTCATAGAACGGCTGAGAGTTTAATGTTGCAACACATAAAAATTCATACCCGAGAAAATGTCTTCCTGTAAAGCAAGCCATTCGCTGTGGAAAGGCGAAAAACCGAGCGCAATCGATAGCTACAGCTTCCATCTACGGCTAGGAGTTTTTCATTCGGATTTTGTCTGCCGCCTTCCGGAGTGTAAAGTGTGAGATATGTTTGATTGCTTTTCCGCCTCAAGGATGCTTATGGTTGCTTTTTCCTTTGCGCCTATCCTTCATTGAAGAAGGATTTCCCTTAAAGAGGACGTTGTAAGCATGAAGCTGCACACTTCCGTTCTTTGATATTTCAACGCACTGCTGTTTGTTCGTTTATGGAAGAACATTCAAAGATCGGACCGACAGGTGGCAAAAGGATCATTTTGCTTTAATCTTTTGAAGTAAGTGCGGGGTGATGCTTTCCCAACTTGATTCCCTTCATGTGACGCTGATGGATTTCCTCCGCTAAAAGCTGTCGAACATGAGCACCGCATGAAGGATGATTAATTTTGATCAAATGATTGAATGCATTAAAAATTGCCCTGTCGGCGTGCAAACGGACTGAACGGGGAAACGTTAAACATCGACAAGCGTCCGTACAGGGGAAAAAAGGCGATAAACAAGCATTGGCATGCGAAAGCAAAGTTATTTAAAGACACTGTGTGTCTGGATTAGGGAACGTTTCATTAAGATAGGGAAACGGTGGAGGAAGATCCCTTTCCTTGTGCTTCATCCTGTGGCCTCAAGCGAGTGCGTTACAGTTGCCGCACATTGTTAACATAATCGAAGGAAAAGGCGTAAGGAAACGGCAAAAAACTACACTCAAAACCAACAGCGGCAACAGGTGAACAGGCCGTGGCCGTGGAAAATGGTTTATCGGCCGCTTTCCTTTCCCAACACCACCTCACCATCAGCTCTTTATCCATCTGGTGGTGGTGTGTGTTTGTGTGTGAGTGTGCAACTTTAACCTTGAACAAGGGGACAAGGCAAAAGGAACGCAGGAGCAAAAGACCTGTTGTGATTTATTTTGTTTTTCTTTTCGCTTTCGAAAAATAAGAAAGCACGTTTCTATCTGGTAATGACGTGGTGCGAACGTGCTGATGAGGGCGGGCGGGAGGGCGTGTAAAAGTTTCCATCAACCACGTGCTAATGGGACGGAAAACATTTCGCTGAATGGAAAGGCTAAATGTGATGGTGTGCTGCTTGCGATACGATTGTTAGGCGAAAATGCAATACAGTCGCCCCGATTCTTGCACTAACAGTAGGAATTGTTTTTTTTGCCAAACTTTAATGTCATGTCTGTTCTTGGAATCATTACCCAACCACAGGCGAACGAAGCGAGGGGCGCTTAATTATATGAGGGCCTTTTTTTTTAAACATAATTATCTCAGTTTGATTGTTTAATGATTCACTGGAAAGGAGCTCTCTATGAGACTGAGACTGCGAGACTGTTTTCTTCGAATTCTGCCTGTTTAAATGAAGATGCTTTTCGATGCTTTCGGTGGTGCTAGTGGTGGATATGCCCCGCATTTGTCTTACAATCTTCCCGCAAGCACGAGAAAGACGGCTTTCCAAGCAAAAGGTCAAAAATAACCTCCGAATCACTTCCAGGTCGATTGTTTTGTGATGCCTGTAAGAGAGAAAAAGAACCATCTCTCAAGCGATGCTTTTTCATAACAGTTGAACGATCGACACGCGGTTTTACATGCTACGCGCAGGGTAAGGTGGTATTTCATTTAATTTTCCACCAACTTTTTGGGTCAGTTTTGTACGTTTTTCGGATCGAATCAATTGCAGCCAGGTTGGGAGAAACACGCAGGTCACTCAAAGCCAAAAGTGGACACACAAAAAAGATGACCGGAAACAGCTGTGCTTGGGCGGGCTCGGTCAGCGCCAACGTCAACTTCACTTACACTTCTGAGCCGAGTGTCGAAGTGATTTATTGAAAGTCTTTTACGTGTCCATTTCTTTCGCTCCGTTTCCTCTCCATCGAACGCTTTTTCTTCGTTCCCAATTTTCATCCATCAATTGCACCGTTACAACCTCCCAGCATGCGCGTTAATGTGATGCTTGAGTTGATGCAAATTGTATATTTTTTTGCTGTGAGTTGCTTTCCTCAACTTCGTTTGCCTTTTCCACAGCCATGCGCTACTTTAAAGAGATTGTGCAGGAATCTTGGCTTTTTCAAAACTAGGATGTGCCTTCAGACTACCAGCGGTGTAATATGCATGAAAAATGGTTCATAAGCTTGGTGTTGTAAAGTGTGTGGGCTTGAGATGTGTCGATTTAGGCAAGTGATTGCTTGGTTAAGAGGATTATTTGTGTAGTGTATTGCGAAAAGATGTTTACTTCAAAGAAATTGCAGTGTGCGGCTCTGGACAAACAAACAGTGGGTGATGTGTGGGAACACATTTATTGAGAACAACGATGAACAGTTCAAATATTATTTTGAATGTCTGATTTTTTACCATATCAAGTAAAGATATGAAATGAATTCCTAAACAAAAACAATATCAAATAGGAGTAAAGATAACGAAATAAAACAGTACTGCTGTATTTTACAAAATGTTTAACAAATTTTAAGCGGTACGGCAAATTATTTTGTATTTCTTAACTTATTTGGAAGAGTTATCATATGGAATAATTTTGATTTTTTTCTGTGAGAAAATAGTTATACAAATTTTAAATAGTTTTTGAGGTGTTTAATAATGCCTTTGTATCCAGCCCTGGAAGTTCCCTCTAATTTCAAATATTAATTATTGAATTATGCCGTTGTATTACACATAATAGTTCTTACTTACGTACTTATCGGGCGGTATAAGCGCTCCGCGGTCTTGGCCTGCTGCAACAAACTCCGAAACCGCTCACGGTCTTGCGCCGTCGTCTGCCAATCCGTTATCCCGGTCTTGATGACCTCAATGCCATCCTCCTACCTCAGCTTGAGCCGATCACGCCTCCTCTGTCCATGTGGACGGCCTAAGAGGACTTTACGGGCTGGGTCGTCCGGGTCCATGCGTATAACATGGCCTGCCCACCGGAGCCGGGTGAGCTTAATCCGCTGCACAACAGTGAGGTCGTTGTACAGCTCGTACAGCTCGTCGTTGTACAGCTCGTACAGCCCGTCGTTGTATCGGCTCCTCCATTGTCCCTCCTCACGTATGGGGCCAACAATCCTCCAGAGCATCTTCCTCTCGAACACGGCTAAGAGGGTTTCGTCCGATTTGGACAGAGTCCGACAATAGTTCTTGTCCTGTAAAAATACAAAAAAATCCTAGAAAAAATCCAGTTTGAAAGAAATCAACTACAATGTACGAATGAATTTCAAACTTAACCATGATTTGACCAAAATCGTGGTTAAACATAGACATTTCAATGAAATAAGTCACCTGCATAAAATTACATCTTTATGATACAATCATATTATCTTAACCAAACTCCCATACACAGAAATATTTATAGATCGATTCCAGTTTAGAACAGGACTTTTCGATATTTTTCAGTTTTTCAGTTCAGTGTTCAGTTTTTAGTTTTGCGCAGGACTTTTCGATACTTTTCCACGTTGCACGCCGTGTCATCCTAAAACTGGTGTCAGCGACACTTTATACCCGGCCGCGTCACCCTCTTTTTGGGTGACAGCAAAACTACTCGCTCCCTCGTATTCGAAAGACATTAATACCCAAGGAAAAAATCCTATCCAATCCTCCTCTAAAGCATGTCTTATTGAAGCATTATCATGGGTAAACTAAATACAAAGAGTTTTTTTATTTCTTTATGTTCACCGCACATGTTTATGTTTTTAAAATGTTCACCGCTAGAGTGTCTGTTCACACGTAAGCAAATACATGGAACAGAAACCGAAAATCATATTCACAGAAACGAAACTCTTGCCCACCCATTAACCCATGCATTTTCTCTGCAATACAATCCAAAACTGTTAGTTTAATTGTTTGTTCTTTTTTTTAAATTTTATGGTGCTTTTTGATTATAATATGACAGTAAAAAAGTGATTATGGCAAAGCAATACGGCCAGGCCAGGACTACCGAATAAAACAAGTGATTATAGCCAGACATATGAATGTAATACAGTTATATTATACACCCATACCCTTCTTCAAACAACAGATGTACTCAAAGTGGCCCCTTAATTGAGCTTTAATTTACATGTCAGTAGCAAGCCTTGTAGCAGAAATTGTCATGATACAGGTTTCACCCAGTCCCAGTTGAAGAATTGGTTTAGAAACTTTGTTGTTCCAGAAAATGCACTCTGAGTTTTGGTTTTGATTTTTATTACGATGTTGCATTAAAATTAGTTACATTATGTTGCATTCTATGGAATTATATCTAGGAAAAATGTCTAGGATTCAGTTGATTATCTGATGTAGATTATTATTTTTCTTTATTTTTCTTCTTGTATTTGACATACCTTTTTAGTATCTGTTGTAATACTAATGTTTATTTAAAATGATATATTTTTTTAAATTGTTCAGCATTACATATTTCGTTCCTAGTTCAGAATGTTGAGATTACCATAGAACCATTCCATAGTAGATTTCCGTTCCATAGTAGATTTCCATAGAACCATATCGCTCAGCTGAGCGACATCAGTGTTGCATTTCTCACAAAAAAAAAACACATTCAATTAAGAGGCGCCCGCTCTTTATTGATTCCCGTGGCCTCACGACGGAGAATTTCACCTTAAGAGTCATGGTAGACAACATGTTAAACAATTGTAAAAGTATTTCGAGAAAAACACAAAAATAACTTACGATGAACATGTCAAGATTTGATTTGCAATATGTGAAACTAAGTGGCAGTGGCCAAGCCGTATTGCGAATACTTGTTTCAATAAGCTTGATTTTGCATTTAGATCCTGTCTCTAGTAGTGATTTAAAATTTTCAATCACTAGTGGATTAGATACTGTGGACCTGAGTAAAAGGCGAACCGATAGCTACAAAAAAAAACGTAATCCTAACGGCATCATTCCGGACGTCACTGCTAGGGACATTGTATGAGTAGATTTCATACTGCCCAGCGCAATCCTAAGACAACGATATTGGATTCGTTTCAGCTTTATTATACGCGTCTTGGCGGCCCAATGGAAGCAAATGCATCCGTATTCCAAGACGGATAAGATCGTCGTCTTATACAGTCGCAGAAGATCTGATGGGTGTGCGCCCCACCAGAACCCTGTGGCTGTTCGGAGGAAATTGATTCTTTTGGCACACTCTTTTGCCAGTTGTTCTACATGTGACCTGCACACAATTTTACTATCAAACCAGATCGCCATCGTCTAGGTACTTAAAAGTTTGGGCAATTTTTATCCTTTTGCCATATAAGAATATGTCAAACTTTGGTTGCTATAAATTGGCAAGCCTATTTTTTGGACTGTCGTAGTGAAACGAAAAAATAAGCATTTCAGTTTTCTCTTGCGAAAACTCGATATCTAGGTTGTTTGACCACACTTGCAGATTGTCAAGTGTGGTTTACAAATGACTTTGAAGACCTACGATGACGTTGCTAGCGACTGAAATAACACAATCGTCTGTCAATTGTCTTAAGGTGCAGTTTGGTACCCGGCAAGAATCTATGCATCTGACGTAGAAATTATGCAATATAGGGCTCAAACAGGACCCTTTGTGGAAGTCCAAAAAAGCTGATCCGTTTTATTTGAATGTGATCATTATCAAAATTCATTGCCTTTTCAGAAAGTAGGTTGAAAAGGTGGGTGCTAAGTTTAGAGCTTAACCCTGCCTTTTGTAATTTTTGGCCCAGTGTATTTATTGATACTGAGTTAAACGCACCCCTTGATATCCAGAAATACAGAGGCCAACATTTCATTTCGAGCAGGTGCCAACGCTATTTCTGTGACAAGTAGCGCTAAGCAAGTAGGCCGTGGGATTCTAACCAGTTGTCCAGACGAAAAAGAATCATCCTCGCGAATAATATGCGCAAGCACGAGAGCATAGATATTGGTCTATCGGACTCGTGCTCTGATGCTGATTTACCAGTCTTCAAGATAGCAACTACTTTCACCATTTTCCATTCTTGTGGGACGTTAGCTTTTGCTATAATAGCACGTAAAATTATGCGATTATTGTATAGGAAAATCTAGTATTGCCCCTGTTCTATAAAAAATAAGTGAAGTCACAATCGTTATTATTTGAATAATAACCATACCATTTGAAGCATGGCGAGCAAAATATTCATACCAATAAACTTTAAAGGGCAAAAATATCAATAAAACTGAAATGGCACATAATTGAAAAACAAGAACATAATGTTTCAGGTACATATAATCTACAAATTTTTCACATAAAAAAAAGTAAATTAACTAAAGAGAAAGTGTCATTGGGACGGATTAGACATTAGGCATAACTCGGATTAGGCATAACTCTTTTGTAAAAAGGACACATTTATATCAATAACAAAATTTTCCATTAAAATAAGCGCTTATGTTTTCTGAGCGAAATAAAATGAAAAAAAAAACATTGCTTATCTGCAACAGGCCCTTAACAACCCGATTCAATGTATTACATTAATAGACTCTCTCGTTTTCCTTTGCTTTTGCCCGCTTCCAGGACGACACGAATAAAGACGCCCAACCCCCGGTCGAGCTGCTTCATCTGGTGGCCAAGATGCGCCCGAGCAGTGAAGAGTTCCTGGAGATCTTCCAAATCGACACCACCTTCGTTAAGGAGGCGGCCGTATATCTAAAGATCGTACCCACCCTCCTAGCCCTGCAGCGCGAGCAGGGCTTCGATGGCGAGAATGAACTGATCGATGTGTTCTGTCGCTGCTTCAACGCCCGGGTATCGCTTGACCCCTCGATGGAAAAGGTGGACCAGGACGGTGTGATGCTGTTCGAGAACCTAAAGCTGGCCGGCTACGTCACGGCGGACCGTCGTAAAGGCTTTAACCGAGAGCAGGCTCGTTTCGTACTGCAGGTTAGGGTGTTTTGGTGTGCGGGAAATGTAGGATGAAGGGGTTCCTGTTGTTTTGATACCTTTTCTACTTCGCGCCGCACAGAAATTGGCCCTGTTCCATGCCATCCCGATAGCGCTGCGCTACCTGAAACCGGACGTGTTTGAGGCAGGCATCCATAAGTACCTCGTTAAGATTGATATCGATGCGGGGCTGAGCCAGGCGACGCTGCGGCAGATGATGGATGTATTTCGGCAGGACATCGTGCGGACGGGCGTGGACCCGTCGTTGGCCGACCGGGCCTACGCCAAGATAAACGAGTGCCATCGACGCCAGGCGCAGCTGATCTCGGACCGGCTGACCTGCTACTGTACCATGCTGCACAACGACCTGTGGGTGAACAACATGATGATCAAATATGGTAATTTGCGCTTCCTGTCTGTCATTCATTTGCCTCTCTCTCCCCCTCTTCACCGTCGTCAAAGTCATAAAAACTAACAAAGCGACAAACACCATGTCCCTTTCCTGTTCTATTTTTGTACTTTTTCGTGGGGTGATGGTCAATCCATTTAACGCCATTTTCGAACCCAATGTGCTTATCGGGACAATGCGCAGACCCGACCGGCAAGACACCGTGCAGCCTCAAGTTCGTGGACTTCCAGCTGATACAGATGGACTCGCTCGTGCGGGATGTTATTTTCTTCATCATCACCAGCGTGAACGATCCGGAGCTGGAGGCGCAGCTGGACAGCTACTTCGAGTATTACTTTCAGCAGCTGGCCGCAAACATGACCCGGCTGCAGTTTCCCTCCCCCGAGGACTTTACGCTCGAAAGGTGGGTTTTTGGGTATTGTTGTCTTTTCCCAGCGGTGGAGCATTAGGTTTCCTCACTTTGTTTGTGCCTCCCGAGGGGGCGCGGTGGGCGAAACCGAAAGCAATTAATTATTAGCACACGCGTGGCGGTTGACAAATTTGGTGGGTTGGGTGAGTGTTATTTATGCTCTGTTTTTTTTTTTTCATTTCTTCCCAAAAATGGTAGCTTTCGGGAGGAGATTGACCGGGTCGCACCGTTCGAGCTGTATCACATTGTATCGATGTTGCGCGTTGTGCTGGCGCGAAAGGAATCGATCCCGGACCAGAGCGAGCAGGATGCGGCCCTGTTTTTCAACGACAATCTGGTCGAGGAGGACTACTATCGGCGGCTCGAGGAGACGTTAAGGATCTACGATCGGCGGGGTTGGTTTTAGGGTGACCTTGGCGGTCAAACCATTTTGCAGGCATCGTTCAATTAAACTTAAGCGTGAACTTGATGTAGAACTTTGTTTAGGTGTAAATACGGTAGGAACAAGAGCGGATTTGATGTACGATAAGGAAACAATAATTCATACTACTCGATTAAACGAAGAAAAATAAACGTATGTTGATTGTAATGGAAAAACAAATTATCGTTCATTTGTTTTCGACTAGTTGATCGAATGCACACCTGACATAAATTGTATAGAATGGTGGTCTTTCTAAAATTGAGAAATTCTTTTTCATCTTCGGTGGTACCCCAGTAAGGTCAAGGCCTACCCAGAGCACTAATGTGCTTTGACTCTTTCTGTGACTGAATGTGCCCATCCATTTCAAGATTGTTAATTCTGCGTATGATGGGTTGTGATTTAGTGTACCCATAGCAGGATAGTTAATCCTGGGGGGCGGCAGCGGCCCGAATCGGATTCGATGCAACATCGGGCCTGATCGTATGACACAGGCCTACGAGAAATTTGTGTAGAAATATGTTTAAAAAATCATTTCCACTAAATATACTCCGGTTTGTATAATCATTCTAATACTTAGCATACAAATATATTGCTATTGCGATTGCTGAAAAAATATTGATGTTTGTAATGTTGTTTGAAAAAATTGTACACATTTGTGTTGTCCAATGGATTGCTATTTTATTGATTCAAGGAGAAAAAATTGACTATTACTGCTAGCAAGTAGTTTCTAGACGTTAGTATAAGAAGTTATCAAATAATACGACAAGATTAATCGATTAAACTTTAAAACAGTTTTGTAATGTATATTTATATTTTTGCGTACATTTTTACATGAAAATTAGACCCTTATTGAAATTTCTTTAATTTTGAAAATTAGACCCTAATTGCTTTAATAGATAGTAACCCAGCTTAATATCCGTGACCCACATACCATGATATCTTTGCCGAACTGATTAAGTCAGTTAGAACCTTTTAACCCTCTAAGAATGTTTTCTATGGCAGGCAAATACTTTGCAAAATATTTTTGCAATTATTGAATATAAAAGTAGTTTTCAATACAAAACAAGTTCTAGCGAACAATATTTCAAAGAAAAAAAAAATAAAAACACCAAGCCAATAAGAAAACAACTAGTCTCCATTAGTCATAAACTCAGCCTGGAAAATTCTCTAGGACCGTGTGATGATAAATAGGCCCTAATTGTGGTGAGAAGATTCTGCTATCATGGCCGGTATAACGGATTAGAAACTTTGGGAAAGGTATCTGATAACTAGTTTCTTTTTTTATAATGCTAAACTATTTTGTGGACGTAACCCTAGTTTAAATGTTTGGACTAGTTACATTGCAAAAAAATGTCCATGTTAAATCAATACCATCAATTGAGAAAAGTGATTGTTACAACAATTTTAAAATTCATAATTTCTTTTTTGTGTATTTTAAACAATCATAAAATTTATAAAATAAATTCTGCATGAAATAAGATTCTATTTTAAACTAATGTTTGCTAAAATTGTATAATACCATTTCATAGAATCAGAAACACCCGTTATTGAACAACAATGCTCTTCAAACTTAAAGCATATGTCCGGAAGCTTAAAGCTCTCGTTGGAGCTTTTTCTTAGAATTATGCTCCTATAGCTATCTCTTTCTACGCGGCGTAAGACGTTTGAGCAAATTCAAACCGCCAACGTTTGCTGTAACGTTCGTTGTGGGCTTTGCAAATGAGAAGTTAGAATAAAATTACGACAAACTTAAGTTATTCTTTTGATCATCGTTTAAAATAAGAATATATTTACATTCTAATTTTAAAACTTGATTTAATATAACAAACATGAAAAAGTAGAGAAAAATATGTTAGTTAGCGTGACCTACTATAGTACAAGACCGTAATTATCCAATAATATCAAATGTTCAAGTTCAGCGTTCATGATATCCAAAAAAATAACTGAAATAGACTGTTACTTTTTTGACTTTAATATTTATTTTTAAATTTTCACTATTTGCAGCGATCGAAAGGTAATGGTGAAAGCACCTTAAAGTGCCCAACGTTGCTCGATTCTCATTCGAATTGTCCTTCCATACCTACAACTGACTATTCTGGTAGAATCTGGAAGCTCTTGGTCAACAATTGAAAGTTGAATGCGGTGAAGCTGTATTAGATTTTTATTTTCTAAATGACTACTACTACAAAAAACAACTTATACTGACATCTACGAGGCATCACAAAAAAGGTACTGCCATCAAAGCCTTTCGTTACTCTTGTGTTGAGTTAAACAAATAATATTTCATCGCTTTCCACTCTAGCTTTACTGAGCCATGGCCAATGTCGTCACTCATGTTCGGGTAGGTCAGTTGATGGTCAAAAACCGCGGGTCACATACGAATTCGCCGTACCGAACAAAGCAGCAACAGTCCCATCCGCACCAGGCCGAGTTCGTTATTTTTATCCAACCTTCCACCCCTTTCTTCTTGCGGGAAAAAAGGTCCCCACATCCAACAACACACTTTCATCGACTTTCTTTGCTCTCGCACTTTATCTAAACACCATCTCATCTGCGCTACTAGCGATTCTGTTCGAGTTCGGTTCGAGTTCGGTAGTGTTCTCACTTTAGGCGCTTCGTTTTGAAATTGAAAATTAAATGGGTTGATTTAGCAAATCATTCGCGTTCCCGACTTTGCAGAGACACATTTTAACACACACACACACACAGACATACAACATCGTTCATTATGTAATGAACGCAAACGACTAACTCTGCATAATGATTCGCCAGTGTTTCTCGATCGCGATGGAACCACCATGGAAGTGAGTATAAAGTTTGCGATGCAAAGGAAAAAAACCAAAGAAATGGAAATGATGGTCTGACCCCATTAAAGGTCCCGTTGCCATTTATCACAATAAAAATTAAAACTCACACACACACACACAGATAAAGACAAGCCGTACAGATGCGAATGTAGGACGACGGCCGGCGCTGGCATCGGTCGAAGTGTGATGAAGCTGGCAATTAATTTATCAAACCTGTTTTTTTTGTCTCTTTTTCCTCTCTCCTTTTCTTTTTTTTACTTTCTATGAGGTATGAAAAACGATAGCAAAACATGAAAAAAATGGATAAAAGAGAACACGCAAACGCACAAATGGCAAACAATTGTTATGCTACGAATGAATGAACGAGATTAAATGAACACATATCGGGACGGGTGCGAGAGGTTGGGCGGATGCAATTGACCCAAGCCTGGAGCTGAAGCTTGGCGAAACATGAGCACAGACTGCATAATAAACGCTGATAATGATGATGTTGGCCGCGCCTGTCGGTCACACGTACCGGCAACAATGTGCAGTTGCCCGTTGGTGAAGCCAAACAAGGGAGTATGTGTGGAGTGCATTATGATTACCGGGTGATGCATTGTCGTCGCCCCCCCCCCCCCCCCCCCCCCGTCACCGGCCGGATTAAATTCCACCAACAGCCTTGATTGATTTTAACTTTTTATAGCATTTATCATTAAAATTCCTCACGCGACAAGCGAGCAAACATAATTATAAATCCCGAGCCCGAATAAAACAAACGCTGCACTAAAATTATGCACAGTAATTAGCGCCGATCGAAATGTCGACAGTGGGAGAGAGTTTTTACGAACAGGGGTGAGTTTTTTTTCTCCGAATGTCACGCATACGCATTTGCCAACCCCACAGAATGGAGTGGCAAGGTCAACGAACATGGGAAAATGTTGGTTCGAATTTTGGGCGAAATTTAAGGGGGAAAAAACCAATTTCATCTGCACTTGTACGAGTGTACGGCGTGCCGGGAGCAGACGGTGGAAATTTGGAAAAGTGGAAACATTTGCCAGAGACTTTTCTCCACATCCGTAGGCGTACCTTCTGCTGCAGACGATTGTAAATTAAAACGAGAGTGCTTTATGTACGGTTTTGCTGTTCTTGTTTGTGTGAGTGTACTATCCAACAGGATGGTTCGAATATGGGTTTCAGCCCAATGGCCGGAATGTCCTTGAATGAGATTGTTCCCCTGCATCTTGGCTTCGATTTCCCCAAAGAATGGGACGGTTCCTTGGCTCACTTGGCGCTGCAAAATGTCTCTATTGTGTGCTGTAAGTCTGCTCGCAGAAGGTATGCAGCGGTGATAGCCTTCAAGAGGCTTCTCAAGTATGGTAATGCTTGCGTGCTTCCGGGTGTGCAACTGATAGAGATGCAACTGAAGTCTTCGATGTCTTCGATGCGTTCCGGTGGCAATGGACTCGTTATCGCCTGAAGACCGGCGAACGTGCTGTGTGGTTGTGAAGCAAAACGGAAGCAAGGTTATTCACTCCTGTTGGATGTGTGGTTCGGATCGATTGCTGTATATATTGTTTTTTTCTTCTGTTACTATTTTCAGTGTTTCTATCAAAATGGTAAATAAAATATCCTGCATTTTAATGTAAGGAATACCACACATCACAAATGAAAGGATATTATGCCGATCTGAGCGCCATTTTCGTGTCGGTCAACGACGCTGTCAGCTGTTTGAGTTGCTCAACACAGCAACGTGTAATGAATCATTAGCATCTAAGATTGCAACAGAAGCCGTTACAAACAGAAATCAACACACACATACATTCATCGATATTGGGTAACGGTGCAACGCATCACTTTTTGCGGTTATTCTTCACCTCCCTTTCACACATTCTCCGAACGCTGCAATATGTCAGCAACCTCGCCCAAGGTAGACAACGCACCAGGCCGCACCGTCGTACAACGCATCAAGTGCAGTGAAATGCAAAACAAAACCGGCAGCGCACGGTAAATAAAAATCAGGCTGCATCAATATGTGTCACGTCATCTCATCTGCTGGCGTCCTTCAGTCGGCCCCGGTTGGGCAGTTCGACGGGATCAAGGGCTGATGGAAATTGCATCGGTGTGTCAAGATTGAGGTGGGCATACTCGATTTAATACAGAAACAGTCAAGGCAAAACGTGTGTGGGCTGTTGAAAGAGCAATACAAGTGGATAAAGCTTACGTTTTCTTAGCCTACAGCAACACTTGTGGAAACGTTGCGTGTCATAAAACTCTTCCTCTTCACTGTCGATCGAGCAGCTTTGGAAAAAAGGGAAGTTTGGTGCTGGTGATGAATGGTGCATATTACAGTAACGCTTTGCACTCTCTTATCTAACACTCATTGAGGTTTCGAGAGGCCACAAGAGAACATGAAGATGCTCCTAATCGTACATAAGGGCGTGTTGCTCCCACTTGGATTCCTGTGTGTTTATATTAAATGAGAAAAAATATAAAATTTTGAATTCAGACTCCCTTCTTACATTCCTACAGTCATTGAGCTTACAATTCTTACGTTAAGCCCTAACTGCTATAACAGAAACCGTGATTAGATCACTTTTCTAGTTTATTGTAGTGAACTACAATAAAATTGAAAGTTGAAGGCATTGCGACGGTTATAACTTTATGTTAGATTCGTGTGAGCATATCAAACCCTGTTCCGGTGGAAAATTTCCTTGGACCGTTCCTTTTCCGCTGAGCACACGATAAAGACTTTAACAAAACAACGCGGCAACTCGAAGACCCTTAAAGATAAGTGCATGGTATATTCGGGATTATTTTACAAGATTTATTCGTTACATTTTAGATGTGTGCGATCAATAAAATTATATGATATTATAAATGTTATAACAAAGGCTTATGAAAGGGTATACGGTGTACATATGCCAGCAATAATTCAACATGATCCTCTAATATTGTTCATTCAACACATTGTCTAAAAAAATATCCCACCCAAGAAAGTGTTCGATCATCTTTTATCATTGTAAATGATAACATAACACTAAGGTCTAAAATAATTATTTTATTCGATTTTAATAGTCGATACGGCTGGCAATACTGCTTGGCCGTCACTACTGAAAAAAAAGACGATAACACTGTAAGGAGATATGAAATATAAAATAATAAACCCTGTCACTGATCGCTATATAAATATACACCTTGCAAAGTTTTCACTGTAACCTTGATGTTTTTTTTTAATTTTTAAGTAATGTAAAACCAACGGCTTCTAACGCGCTATAGCAAAAAATACATACAAAAAGATAATGCAATGATATGAGGTTAACGATTGGGTGGCAATGTGCTAATGTGCCTTAATTTATTTTTTCAATTAATTTGGTGCACCCATAGCAGATATTCTGCTCAACATCGGGCTTATTGTAGGTCTACCACCGTTAATACTACACAACTGATCCGACCGAACATAATATGATGCTTTTTTATTTCCGAAGCAATGGCCAGGCGGTATTGCTATAATATGATGGTTTTTTTTTCTGGCCATCACAACCGATATTTTCGATCAAGACCTGCCCGAGCCTTATTGGAGAGAATAAGAATCTGGAGCTTTCTGTGACTTTTGGTACTTACTACAACAGGCTAGTCACACCTGATGATGATGAGCGGTCCAAAGATGGGAATCGATCTACGTCCAACCCAGCAGAAGTCGGCGCGTCTACCATTATACCATCGAACCGCCATAATACATGATGATAATATGATGTTACCTCTTTGTAATCTTTAAATTGTGGACGTCAGCTAATCGATACTAGGAAATCTAACACACATTAGAAATCAACAAGAAGTTGGTGACACCACTGATGCCTCTGTGTCCGTTGCCTGTTGTCCGTTTTTACCATTATCTTTCCATATTCATAAAAAAAGTGCTGTTCCCTTTAACATTTCCAAGATTTTTAAATTTTGATTTCTGCTGCCTATCTTTTCAGCCCATTTTCATAATCCTACAATTTGCTCAAAAATGACGCCATCACATATGCTGCGGTAATCCGATTAAAATGTTTTTTTTTTCTCAGCTTGATTTGGAGGCTTGTCAAAGCGCAAAGCATTCAAAGGCAAACCACACGGCTCAAAACTACACCGACAAGCAAAATTTCGCTGTCTCATCCAGGTGCAAAACAAAAACCCACCGCCGCAAAACGGGTTTGGCAAGCTTACGGACAAGCTCTCGGACAAGCAAGAGCACGGGCGAAGCAAAGGCAAAGACAATACGCCGAACAAAAACAAACCGAACCGAACCAAAATAATAATACAAAACAATGCAGAGCACCCGATCGTGCCACAACAGCCGATCGCGAACGCGTAGGGATACAGGTTTTGCGCATTTCAAGCGCCTTCGTTCGTTACCAAGCGCGATCGCACACGTGTGTGCAGGTTTAGGAAGATGTTGTAGGGCATTTTTGCGTGCGAGTGTGTGCATTCGCAGGGGTGTACATTATGTAATGTGAATATTTTTAGTCGCCCTTCCATGGGCGGAAATTATTTACCAAAAAAAAAAAACAAAAGGTTCCATTAGCACGGAGAGTTGGTTTTAAACACTGTGAACAGTTTCGGATGACTGTCAAAGGCATTTGTAGGCGAAAGAGGGCCATTTAGCACAAAAGCAAAAAGGCGAAATCAAACGATTGAAACTTGTCCGGAGTTTGTTTTTTTAAACAGGTTAAAGAAACACAAAACTAAAAAAACAAACTGGGTGGCGTGATGCTGGCTTCGAAGGTCAACCAGTGCGGTGATCCTTGATCGCGCTTTTGCCCACGTAGAGGTAAGCTAAAAAGAGAAATCTACATTTTCGCAGACAAAATAAAGAACAGTTTTTCCCCCCGGGAATGAATGTTGTCGGGTGTAAAAATGTAACATTTTTCTAAATGATGTATGCAAGTCATCTACACAATGGACCGCTTGAAATGATGCACGATTCTATTACAAATTCCAGCTCCATCTCAGCGATCGTAAATTAAAAAATCAACACACTTTCATCGGCACCGTGCCCGTGGGAAACAGTACTCATACACACTCACACACACACACACACACGTACAGATCGGTCGTAAATAAAAGAAATCTGTCCACCCTGTTGCCACCCCGTGTGCACACCACCTCGGTTCATAAGGTAATCGGAATCGTCCAATTTTAACGAGCATAACGCGTGTTTTATGTGCTGCTACTGTCTTTTGTTTTGGCATTTCGATGATGATCCGCACACTGTCGTCTCCCGGCACCCTGCTGCTGCCCCCTTTTTTGCCTACGCCCTATCGGTTTTATGACAATTTTATGGGACGGTTTTACGATCGTTTAATCGGTTTGGAAGCGAACTAGTTATGCAGGGTTCGGTGTGTAGGTTTGAGGGGGCTTTTTTTTTAGATTCGAGAGTAGTTTTTACTTTCGTGTTTTGCTTCAGCTAATTGCTCTATCTGCTCGGGCCACCCAGACGCAAACACGAATTTCATTGGTCTTGGTTTAAAGAGTTCGTTGAACTGGCGGGCTGAAGTAACGGAGGGCAATACAAGTATATTAAATACTTTAGAAAAAGAAAAGCGAATTGAAACATTAATGAAGTGTGATATCACCTTTGACGCGGTTACAATTGCATAAGAAGATCACTCACTTCGCTGGGAGCATTCGCACGTCAATCAGCTCACCGACGTCGTCGAAAGCTGTATTTCAGCAAACATTAACGCAAATCAGCTGAGTGGCTGCGGAAAGCCAACAGAAAAATCAACTCTGTTTGCGCCTTCGGTTGTACACTCTGCCGCTACTCTACACCTGTCATCTGTCCGTCGGCATTCCAGCACACTGCACCGCAAACGCACCATTCTGGTGGACAGTTGATGCACTAAGGCATGGGAGAGCCGCACTCTTCGCTTCCTTATTACCACGGCGCTGCGGGCGCACGGCTACGATTGCAGACGATTGTCGTCGACACATTTGCCGACGTTTGCACCTTGAACCGTTTCGCGGCTTCGTTCTTTGTCTTGGGGATGGTGTTTTTCTTCCTACTGCAACTGCCACTGCTAGATGTGTTCGCGTGCTTCGTTTGTAACCTTGGCCGATTGCAGAGCGTGTACGCATGTGACATTGGCGCTTGCGTTGGGTGCATTATTTTGTTTACGAATCGCTTCGCACAAGCATTTGTGGCTGGGTCGCGGGGAGGTAGAAAGACAGATGTTGTGTAGGACACTGGTTTTTTATTTATTTTTGAGTGCATCGAGAAGGTTATTTCTACTGGCATATTTTCCTCTTATGCTTTATGCAATTTTTTATAGATAGGTAGGTAGTTTAAACTATTTAAGCCATACATTAGAATAAACAGCCACATTGCTCATTTTACTTCTAAAAATAGAGTTTTAGAAATTGCTTCCACGTTTTTTTAAATTGAACATGTAAGAAATACTACAGCCTGGTCGATACTACTCAATGAATTGTAGTAAATTTGGGAAACATGTTTTTTTATTTAGTAGAGACGGCCAGGCCGTATTGCTAAATTTGGGAAACATTCCTGTCCTGTAAAAAGTTCTATGAGCTAATGTTAAAATAATTCATTTCTAATCAATTTTTAAAGCATAGATTGCATAACATAAATATATCTAATGAAAATTATGCTCATTTTATATTGCGTATTCAGTATTCAGTTACTAGATTGTAAAACATAGTGATACATTTTGTGTGTTTAAGATTTTTCAAAACATAAAACATATCATTCGAATAGCTCCGTTGCATGAGTCAAGTTATAGGTCCCAAACAATCCTAGGATTTTTTTAGAGATTACATTAAGATGGTACACTAAGTCACAGAAAAAATCCAAAGCAACATTAGTGCTTTGGTAGGTTCTGACCCTACAAGGGTTGTAGCACCCACCAAAAAGAAGAATAACATAGATGATATTTCCGAGCGTTGAATAAAATTCTCTTTCTACACAAGACAGCGCCTTGCCAGTCAAAAGTTGGCCTCATGTGACACTTTTTTATTTTGAAATATTATTATATTTGACTTTGAATTACTTCTAATATGTACCGGTATTAAAACCCTTCTGACAACCAAATGGTTCTATGCTCTTAGTGGGTCCTTGGTGCTATTACTCTGGATCTCTGGTTGAAATATCTTTCGTCATTAAGACTTATTTGTTACCGAAGGTTCAACATTGCCTTTGAGCCGGAATTTATCGTAGTATTTGTTTTGTATCTCAAATATTACTCGTGGACTACATTTGGATGCAAAAAATCATTAACGATCCCTTGCCAATATTTCGGTACTTTGAATGAATGTTTTGTCGTTAATTAAATACATTGTTTCTTAATATCTTTCATTCAATTCATTCGATCACTTGCCATGAAAGACATCTGATCCTAATGTTTGTTTTTGACCCATCAACTGTATATAATTAGAAATATATAAATAAGAAAAATATCGTATAAAAATATGACATACAATTGCGACCACCTAAACTCGGTCACCTTATTTTTTCACCAATCTTTCAACTTTGTGGCTTCTTGGAGAACTACTGCGAAAGTGTATTGTAAAGTTTTTTTTCACAAAAATATTTGTGTTTTATTATTAAAATAAATTATTAATTAAATATTTTATTCAAACTTTCTGTAATTCACACAACAATGAGGAAAAAGACATGCAAATATATGGCGCTTACCAATATTCTTCCCATTATTTTAAAAAAATTATAAAAAATTTAACCAAAACGGTACTAATAATGGCCCCTTTTATGTTGCTAGCCAAAAGCTGAAATTTTCAGCCTGTCAGTTGTTTGTTTGTGTATCAGATTTCGAGCAATTATCGAGCAGTATTGTAAATGAAAACATTGCCTGGTAGCGTCAAACAACGCGTTAGTTTATTTTAGTTATTGAAGCCACTTCTTGACACTGAGTGTAACAGGTACTGCTAATTTATCCATTGAAAATAATTGTACAACGATCTCACTGTTAAGCTGTAGAATAAGCTTGCGCGGCTTCGGTGAGCAGACCATGTTTCAAACCTGGTACGGAACGACCCAGCCTGCAAAGTCCTGCAAAGCGTCTGATAAGTGAAGTAGTTGTTGCTTGGCGTTCATCAATAGTGCTTTATAGCACTTGCAAGTGTGTTTTTAAGAACAGAAATAATTAATTATAAATACCTCGAACAATAACCATTTCTTTTGGAAGTAAACCAATCATCAAACTTAAAAAAATAACATAAGTAAAAAGAATTTCAATAAAAAAAGGAAGAGAACCAGAAAAACAATTACAGGGTTTTTCAGTTGTTATCGTGACCGTAGCATCGTTTATTGGGACCGCAGCACAAGAAATTGTACCCGTCGCAGTT
>KB670047.1:184833-217885 GCA_000349105.1 Anopheles epiroticus | reverse complement strand
TGGCGTTGAGGCGTCCGCCATTAAGGCCGGGATAACGGATTGGCAGACGACGGGGCAAGACCGTGAGCGGTTTCGGAGTTTGTTGCAGCAGGCCAAGACCGCGAAGCGATTTTAGCGCCCGATAAGTAAGTAAAGTAAGTTTTAACGATTGTTTTTGCTGGGAAATATATTCGCTTTTTAGAGCTCATATGTTAATTATAATATGTTTTTCCTCACTTACGGATCGGGTATTCTTACACCATAAAAACCCGTATAAAACAAACACATTTAAAACCTTCAAAACTTGCACATTAAACGGTCTTAAGGTTTATCCTAAATTTTGACTGCGTTTTCCTTCATGCACCATTTCTTAATCGTTTCCTATTGTTGAGAAAATTGTGCAAAATTAAAAAAGATACTCATATTCATATATTTCATGAAAATCGATCAATAACTGCGTTTAATCATATCAATAATTTTAATTATAACAAATCATTGTAAAAGTAGTGTATTTTAACTCACCTTGCAACGGCGTGGTGAAGCTGTTCCTCAAAGTACAGCCTTTTGCCAATTTGACACACTCTTTTCATTCTAGGAAGTTCTAATTCAATTTAAAGATGGAGAAAGTAAAGACTCGTGATCAGGGCGATAAGGACGCATTGGACAATGCCAGGAGTTCCAGGACGTTGCGTTTACACCAAGAATCGAACTCGCAAAGTGAAACTAGGAGCTAGAGATGCTCTTTGGAAGTGTAAAACGTAAGGAAGCTTTTTGCATTATGCATGAAGAGCAATATATAGCCATTAGAAAATATTATGGGCAAGGTCGTTATTGTACAACTGAAACTGCGGCGGTTCTGTCTTGAGGAACGTCGGAGGTTGCACGGAGAAGCATCGAACCGTGTTAGTGTGCTTTACATCCACCCAATGACTTGTAGATTGATCGTCGCCGTAATCGATCAAAAATAGCGATGCAACTCTCTCAAGCTATCTCTCCCGTGTGTTCAACGACGTTGTGGTGATTTTGCTGACAATCGATTTGCAGTACTGATAACACATCTTGAGGGGCTTCCAAAGCGTTGCATTCCAATGCGCGGCTGGTGTGTGCGAGTATTTCATCATCCTCTCGTCGCAAATCAATTGCATGCTTTCGTTCAGATTCAATTTCATTCCTTTTTAACATTTCAACAAGATAACCCCTCGGCGGTGTTTGCCGCGTAGATCTGTTCCGATCCGTTGTAACGTAAATATAGAGTACCCCCGACAGCGTTTTGCGCGACGTTGTCGACGTCGCCGATCGCTAATCAGCAATTGACTACTGGTTCCGAGTTGGAGTGATGTGCTTGCCGCTAGATCGAGTGTGCGGCTAAAACCATAAAAAGCCTCGGGAGAATGTGTGGTTTGGTCTGTAGATTCAATCATCCGTACCGGGTTTGTTGCAGCACTGCCTTAATCAGCGTCGGATGCCTCCTACCTCCTTAGCTACTAATAGCCGTTTTATCGCCTTTTTTAAATAATTGCCTGTGGCTTCTCGTTCCCGTTCCCTCTTGCAGTTTTGATAGAAAAGTGAGCCATTATTTAGCGTTATCTCGCGATTTGTCCTACGTTTCCTGTGGTTTCACTGTTTTTTGTTGTTTCCATTTTTCTCAAGAGACAACCGACCGGGCGCGTAATCCAACGAAGGTTCTCCCTTTTCCGAAGCAGACAAGACTTCAGAGCAAGGTGGTTGATAACGGCTGATGGACACGTATTGGTAAACAATGAGGAAGGTTTCGAAAAGATGTCTCGGAGGTCATCGAAAGGGAAACTGGCCGATTGGTGCGAGATGGCGCAATGATGGATAGAGCGGCTAAAAGGCAATGCTGGACTCTTTGCGGGAACAAAAAGAGTTGCCAGATTCCGTGATCAAGATACGTTTGTTTATTTAACCGAACGAAAAGGGGTTACGCAACAGGAATTGTTTGATTGTTGGTCATGCTGGAGGTGCGAAAAGGGAGGCGTTTTGTTTTGAGATTTACCCAAGAAGTTAACACCTCTATTAGAAACGGCGGCTCACTTGACAAATCTTTTTGAGGCTTTATTGAGATGTTTGTTTGTGGACATACCTACTCTTAAGCTATCAGAAAGGTGCTAATAGAGCTTTTGAAATTGAACATTCATTTCACGTTTAACCATCCGTGGTAACTTGTCCTCGAAAAGAATGCTCCATATCGCACTAGCACTGGGGAGCAATTCTAACGCACTCGGTGTCCTCCAATGTTGGACGTGTGTGGCGTGATTTTGGGGTTGACATTTCATCGACATACGTACGTATTAGAGCAAAATAGAACAAACGAACACCTCAATAGACAACATCCACAGCCATCAGTCATTCGACCAGCTGACAAGAGCTATTTTTGTCATAATATCTATTCTACGTGTGCTGCTGCTACTACTACGTGGGGTCCATTAGGGGTAGCGTGTCCCATCGGTCCGGGTCCGGTCAATGCTTAGACGTATCGCGTACCTCGCAAACGCACTCAAGATGCTGATAAAAATGTTTTCCCGGCTGAACCATCACGGTCAATCATACGAACGGTATGATCACGGTCAATCATACGAAGTGTGCTCGCTACATCTATCTATGAGCTATTGCTTGTGTGATGGGCGTTTTGCTTCGCACGTTCTCGGTCGGATGTGCTTTTGAGAAGTGAACATCACTATCAAAACACTCAAGGTGGTACAATTCCAATAGAGTGCCTCTTCCCGCTAAACGATTGATTTTCATTTTTAGACGCGTAATAAATACAACGCGTCATAGCTCTCGCGCCATTACAGTACAGAACAGGCCGTACGATCAAAACAAACCCATAGCTCCGTTTGCACAAAACAACGGCTTGTTCAACGGCAACGGAACCGTGATGGGAATAATTTACACGCCGTGGCAAGCTAAAAGCCAAAGCTCAGTGCTTCAGCTGAAGGGGTTGCGCGTTCGCGTGTGCGCGAATTTTGCGCGATGCTCGTCGTAATGGCACGATGGCGTTTTGTGGGTTTGATTGGGAAGTGAAAGAGGAAGTAGAGAAAAACAAATCCACTCGCACACAACCAGTAAAACCGGTTAGCCCACTCACGTTTGGGATGCAAATATCGAAAGATGAAGTAAACCATGCGGGGTGTGTGAAGGCAGCAAAGCAAACGCACAATTCGCCTTCGACCAGGAAGCGTTCGTTCGTGTGCTTGTTGGGTTGGGTGTGTGGAAGAACCAGAGCTACAGTAATGAGTGAATATGGATTCGAAAGGAACGGGCAGACATAAGGAAGAGGATCTAGTTCGGTTTGGCGTTTGGTGATTTACGCTTCAACTGTGTGCATGCGCTGGTATCGCGAAAGCGAAAGGCTCCTCTGCAGGGTGCTTCAAACGGCTGGCCAAGTCATTGTACCTCGGTTTGGTG
The DNA here is from genome assembly GCA_000349105.1 of Anopheles epiroticus. Taxonomy (NCBI): domain Eukaryota; kingdom Metazoa; phylum Arthropoda; class Insecta; order Diptera; family Culicidae; genus Anopheles; species Anopheles epiroticus. The sequence goes on along the minus strand of KB670047.1, from coordinate 214,477 downwards.
TTATTTTTTGTTTAAATCGATTTTTAATTTGATGCATGAGGAGGTGCAGTATCGAAATTTCAAAATCAGAACGTATATAAAATGCATTTTACAGTGCTGCATTTGTTTTAAGCAATGCATGGCTACACACTGTAACTTTGCACAAAATAAAACAAATGAAAGAAGATGGTAGGATTAAACTGCAAACGGCAACAAAGAACGTGATGTTATCGGCCTTGTTCTACCATACTTTAATAAACTTCTCTTCCAAGCCCCTTTCAACGACTCTCTTAGGATAATATTTTCAGGAAAGAAAAAGCAAACCTGACACACTTAAAATAGGAGGTAAAAATCGTCGTTTGAAATATTATTTATAGCCGTACACTATTTTTGCAAACAAATAAAAATCGTGTACAAAAAATGTAACATAATAAGCGCATTACGTGAAAAATATACTAGGCTTTTTTTAAAGCAACTGAGTGGTTTAGATTATAGAACAAACAAATATTTAGTTTTGTCTTTGCTGTTTTCAACGACTCGAGTTTTTATTATTTCTTTCTCCTTTAGATTTTTTTAACTTAACGGTGTCGAGATCGTAGATCGATTCGTAGAATGATACAAGGAATAGAACACAATTGCTGTGACGTCTTTTTGTTGCTAGAAAGTCAAAATGCTGTAAGAAGGTAAAAATAGAAACACAAATTTAAACTGCACAACAACAAAACACATCCAATTTAATGCATTCAAAATCGTTAAAAATGTTCCTGAATGTATCAATTACACTAAATTCTTCCATGCTTTCTACTACCAACGGCTTAATCACTGTGCAGTTTACTCCTCACTTCGTTCAGCAATGTTTTTAATCCAAGCAGTAACAAACCGTGGTCGCAACCTTTGGCTTCTATTTCTGATTTTATCCCCCGTCCTCGGCAGGAGAAGCCCCACCCCATCCCAGTCACAACGATACTATCAGCGGCCGGCGGGGTACACTGGCAGCGCGGCGTTGTAGTCGTAAAATGTGACAGATATTTTAGACGCTTTAACCTAGATTCGATGACACGCATTTTAAACATTATCACCACCCAAGCTAAAACAGCCACGCTCAAAAAACAAATCACTCGCTGCGTCGCAACTGGCGTGCCTGTTTATTCATACCCAAAGTGCTTTAAATATTGCTGTTTTTTTGTTTTTTCGTTTGCAATTTTGTGATAAAGTTAAGTTTTCAATTGTGTCCACGATAGTAGCTAGACAATTATCTTTCTTTTTGAAATGTTTTAATGCCCTTGTCTAATAAAGTAAACCGCATCAAAGAAACACACCAGTGTTTTTTTTTGTTCTTTTGTATCACTTACCTAGAGAAAAGCAAATTTTTCGGGCGATAATTTCCATCAGATAATGACTTTTTGCTTACACTGTGCGAAAAAAAAACCCACACAACCTGGAATCGTGTGTCAACCTCAACGTTCTGAACTTTACCCAATTTCGATCAGCTGGTGCCAAAAAAAATCACATTCTCTCCTATCTCTACCCTATCGCGTTCTCATTTCGGTCGGTTTCGGTATTATTGCCACCCACCGGCGTATGTGTTTGGTGGAGCGCGGCTTTATAACACACCCGTCTTTGCGTTGGCTTGCTGCTGGCTCAACTACTCGCGCCTAGGCGCAACACATCGCGCGTTGTTATACACCGCGCAGCTCGCGTCCGCAGCAGCAACCACACGCGCGCAACGCGCGTCCGCTTTCGTTGGTTCGTTCGTTCGTCGCCCGCGCGAAATCATCTGATAGCCGCGTGTTCGGTCGGGTTTTCGCTCGCCATTCCGTTACCGCCTCGCAAGGGAAGGGTGGCCGCTAGCATATGCTTTCCCTACCCATTCGGAATAGAGGGAACGCGCGTACGTATTTGTGGGTTGTATTTTTCTTATTTTCGTTGCTCTGTTGCTTACCTCTTCGCCTACTGTGAGCTCATCGATATCGTTTGTCGTGTGCCACCGTAATGGAAAAAAATGGGTGATGGGCAGCACAAGGTTTGTTTTTGTTTGGCCTGCACGGGCGAAAACAAAGAAAAACAACAATGTCATCAAGTGTTAAGGGCTTGGGAGGGACGTTTTCTACAACGGTTTAGGGAAAAGGTGGACATGTGTGAGGGGCGAGGAATTAGTTGGAATTGTTTTGCCGTTAATGATGAAACTACACTGTCGCTCGTGTACGACCGCAAACTTGACTTTGATGAACATTCGTTACATTCACGTTGTTGTAAAATAAACATTAGTTTTAGCAGGAAGACCCCAAGCGTCACAAAGCTGGCGAAACGTAACAGAAGAGTCCCTGGAAAGAGACTAGCACGACGTAGACGACCACCTTAAAATAAACCTGACATAATGTTATGTAAAATTCCTTAAACGAAACATGTAGAAACATCCCTTCCCTAGGTCAATGCTCGATCTTATGTTGGAGTAGCGAAGCGAAAAAAAAAACACAACAAAACCTCAACCTCCTGCCATGTGTTGCTTGATGCCAAACGTTTGTTCAACACTCTCCCGGGCCCCGGAATGTTGCTTCCCGGCTTCGATCCGGCTTGCATAACGCGCAGTTTTGTGTGTGCTTCTTACCGACGCAAATCGTTATTTCGGCAAATCCATCATCCATCTCCATAAGCGTACCAAACAGCGGGTGAAAGTACTTTCAGTGCTACACACTTTGCCTCGCTTCTAGCACGGTTTCGACTAATCAGCTGTCGACTGGTGCCCCGTTAGTACCTTAATGTTTGAAGAGTGGAAAGGAGCGGAAGAGAGAGGGAGGGAGGGAGAGAGAGAGACAAGAAACAAAACACACCCTCGCCGGGAGGTTGTGTAACGTAACGAAACCCTTCCCTTTTTTCAGGTTTTTTTTCTATTTTGTTTCAAACAAGGAAACTCTGACAGGTCAGCCAAGGACGGGGTGGGTGAATGAGGCGAGCGAGAAAAATCCGGAACATGCTTTACCGAAGTTCAAGGCATCGAGTTCGATTTTTCGTACGATTCAACGTAAACAAATCCAGCAGTGGCAGCAGTATAGTAGTCTGTCGACAGTACGACTCCCCACAGCGGAAGGGATGAAAAATAAACTCCCAATCAAAGGAAAAACGAAGGAAGAGAGTCACCTGATCCGTTGTAACGCGATGCACCGTCCGGTGAACCAGAAGGTCGTGTAAGATGTTTGAAATGATGAGAAGGTCACACAGAGCGATGATGGCCATTCATTGGGCCGGTGTTTGCTGGGTTAAGTAGGGATAGAGAACGCTATTTAAAAATAACTTCCCAAGCTGGTGGAGGAACGACGGCTGAGCAAATATTGCTTTCTTTCTCGAACGAACTAACCACGGAGCAAGAACGCGACACATCTTCCAAGCGGTTTAATTTTGTGTTTTATTTTATTCATAGTTTTGTGTGTGACAAAATTTTGCGCATCGTTTTTGTTATTAATGTTCTGTTTCAATATTTGATATTATGATATTATTGTTGGCTTTGTCGATACTTAGACACTTAAAAACATCGTTTCTGATTTTTCTTAGTTTTTGTTTCATGTGATGGTTTGATTTATTTTTATAATTTCTCTGGCCACCCACATTCCTCTGATATACCTCCTTACATTTCAACTGGACTTACATTCTAAACAACAAGTTACTTTAACAGCTACGATAATTTGTATCTCTTTTCTCTCTCTTTCTCTGCTTCGTTCACAATCTCTTCTCGTTCACGCTTTCATCTTTCTGCTTCGTTTTCCAATATCGCACCCTTCTGTCTTTACGCTTACGGAAAAGTGTACATTTGCACGCATTTAGTTGTATTGTGATTTTTTTTTACTCTATTTGTAAAGAGGTTTCGGAATTTGCGTATTAGCGATCGCTTCTGCGAATTTGCTTTTCAAGCTAATTATCGTTTTTCCTTCTTCCTAGCCGGTTTGAGTTTAGAGTCGCCTTCCAAAATAATGCACATGCTGTCCCTTACACAATGTTTTAAATATCTTTTTCTCTCTCTCTTGCTTAAGACGCTTTTTGTCAATGAGTAAAAACGAGCTCCATTGATGGAAAAGTGAGTGCGTGTGTGCTGCTACTGTCACTCCTTACTAACAAGCCAACACGAAACAAAACAAAATTGAACAGTAATAAAACGAAATGCACCTTTTTTCCTCGTAAAAGCAGCAGTCCTTACATGGGACGAGTCACTGACAATGTGGCTGAGTTTTTTTTTGCCCTATTCCTTTGCTCCTCTCAAGGTCATTTGTATAATTGTACAATACCGTTCCCTACGTTTGTAAAATAGAAATACCTCCCCGGTATGCTACACCATTCTTGTAAAAAACACAACAAAACACATCTCGGTGTATAAAAGCATGTTCATTAAAAAGCATTCTCACAAATATACATCTCGGTATGCACCATCTTCCAAGGCTTTTTCTCATCTCATCATCAGTCCATCGTGTTTCGCTCGGTGAAAGTCTTGACATGGTTGTAACCACACATTCCATTCTCTGCATTGTGTGTAGGAGCTTTCATTGCAAGGCGTAAGAGTCCTTTCGGGCAAAAACGATTCGATAGCAGTTGTACGAAAGGAAGTGACAAAAAAAAGGGCCGTATACATAGAATTTTGTGTGTTTGTGTGTTCTCCCTTCTCCTTGTGCCTGTTGTGTGGGGCGGTCTGCATTTGCTTGTTTGGGCGATCGTGTAACAAGCCTCGATTGCGTCATCTTTCATATGAAGGAGCAGCGGTGGGATGTAGTAAAACATGGGAAACAAGGGCCGGAGGGGAAACACATGGAGGGAGTGCTCAACAAGGCGGGACACAGCTTATTCGTCCAGCAGGCAGGTCGTAAGGATGGCATTGCACACGGCGTACGGGTCGCAGTTGGAGCTCGGGCGACGATCCTCTAGATAACCCTTCTTCGCGTCGGCAACGCCGCGAGGAATACGCACCGAGGTACCACGATCCGCCACACCCCAGCTGAATTTGTCGATCGAGGACGTCTCCAGCCGTCCGACCAGTCGGCGCTCATTATCCTTTCCTCCGCGCGGATCGTACGCCTTGATGTGCTTGTCGTGTTTCTTCGACAGCTTCTCGATCGCGGCCTCGATCGCCTTAATACCGTTCTCCGCACGCATCGGCTTGGTCGAGAAGTTGCAATGGCCACCGGCACCGTTCCAGTTGCCCTCCATCGGCTTCGGATCGAACGTAACCACCACACCGTAGTCTTCCGCAATGCGCCACAGGATGTAGCGCGAAATCCACAGATCATCGGCACACTTCATGCCCAGGGCCGGTCCGACCTGGTACTCCCACTGGGCCGGCATCACTTCCGCGTTCGTGCCGGCGAACTGCACACCGGCGTAGAGGCAGGCGACGGCATGCGCCTCGGCAATGTCACGAGCCACCACATTCTGTGCTCCCGTCGCACAGTAGTACGGTCCCTGCGGTCCTGGGAAACCACCGACCGGCCAACCGAGCGGACGGCCGTCAATGTCCAGGAAAGTGTATTCCTGCTCAATGCCGAACCACGGCTCCAGATCCTTCGTACGGTTGTAGGCGTCCTGCATCGCAGCCCGATGGTTCGAGGCGGTCGGCTTACCGTCCGGCTGGTACGTGTCGCACAGCACTATCACATCGTTCTCACCGGCCTTGAAGGGATCTTTGTAGAGGGCGCGGGGCACCAGCTTCATGTCCGAGTTGCCGCCGAGTGCCTGATACGTGGAGCTGCCATCGTACTGCCACGATGGCACATCTTCCGGCTTCTTCGGCACGTAGTCCAGCACGCGATCCTTCAGTCGAACGTTCTCACCCGTACCATCGATCCAGACGTAAGTGGCCTGCACGTACTTCGGGTCGTACTTTAGGCGGTTGTACCGGTCGAGCAGCGTTTTGTTGAGATGCGCGTTCGGCGAGTGCTCCAGGATCTTGGCACAGTTCGGACCGCGGCTGGTGCTGATCATGCGCATCGACGGTTTGCCGGCCAGACCGGACAGCTCCTGGCGGATCAGTAGACCGACTACACGGAGAGCCATTTTGAGATTGCTTTCACAGATGATGACGAACGAAAATGGTGTACAAAAGTGCGTATCACTTCACACGCGCTGGATCACGGATCTGGTGCGGTAAACGTTGTCGTTGTACGGCACGAGATTACCCACGGCGTTCGAATGTAGCAACCGACAACGTTGAATTTCTATCACAAAATGAAGTGTCGATGTCCCGCGGGCTACTTGGATCGTCTCAGACGCGCACACACTATCGATACAAACACACACACAGCACAATAGACGCACACTATCGCTCACTCCCGTTTACACACACTCGCACACGTTCGGTTGCACTCACTCTCGCGACAGTGGCGTGGAGTGTGGAATTGGCCACCGGTTGGTGATATTTCTATTTTTTCTTCTTTTTGGCCGCAGTTGGTGCTGGTTTTACAGGTTTTGGGATAAGTTTTGAGAGTTTGGCCTCTGCTTCAAAGCTGTCCAAAGACCCGGCAAATCCTGAAAAAAAATATAGTGGGAAAGAAACGTTAGAGAGAGTGTGCAGTAGGAGCGCTAATTAGAAAAGGTGTACTTAGAACGTGCCACACTATAGAAAAAAGTAAATCTCAAACCAGACACACGCGCAAAATGGAACTAGACGGAACATGGGACACCCTTCGTTGTCACTATCACACGTCGGATCGACACAAAAAAAGCGTTTTATCGTCGTCTGGGCAACGTTTGCACTTAGAGAAAGACGAGACAACCTTCACACACTTATACGCTCTAGCTTTACAAAACCGAATGGGAACACATTTGGTGGAAGCCCTACTACAGCACCGAATGCACTCGATGCGATGAGCATGTGGACGGGGAAACAACTTCGGGACGCCTGCTTTTTGGGATTATGAAAGGATCTACACCCTGACAAATACTAACCAGCTTCCTCTCCTAGCGTCGGAGCCTCTTCCTGCTGCAGAAGGTTTTGCTGCTACTGCTGCTGCTGCGAAAGCACGCCGCTGCTTCTCGTACCGCTGCTGTAACTTAAGTGCGTTCGATTTAAAGCGCGGTTCAACTACTTAAATCGCAACCATCGGGCCAGCCCAGGCCTGTCGGTGTAGTGGTGTGTCCGTTCCTGTTCGGGGGGATGCAGACAATGCTGGTACGCGCTCAAGCCACCCCAGCAGGGTTCCGGCTAGCCCCGAGTGAAGGGATGCGTAGTAGTAGTGTAGCCGTTGTAGTTCGCTCTCGCTCGCTTGCTCTCTTCTCACCGACTGCCTTTTCATTTCACTTTCGTTTGCTGCGGGCTGGCTTCTCTCGACACGACGTTTGCTATCGCGCTCTCCCCAACGCCATGACCGGCATGGATTAAAAATCGATCGTACTTCAGCCGCGACTTCCATACTTCCTAAGCTTCTTCTAATCTATACCATTTTTGTTTCATTCGCTCTCTCTCTCTCCTCCTAGCTATCTTGCTGGGGGGGGGGGATGGTTTTTGTTTTGCTCTCTTTGCTTAGCTCCAACCATAACAATTCTTTCCAGCCTGTATGCAGTTTTACAGAACGCATACAATGACACCGAGCCCGCGACCGAGCGAACGAACCCTTTTTGGGTACGTGGAGCTTGTACACGCGGGAAGCCTACTATACGCGGCCCATACAACCCGTCGCGTGCTTAGAGTTGTGAGTATGAAGCAACCATCAATCATAGCTACACAATGTACTACACGATACTTACATTATGAAGGTCTTGCAGTTAAAATCTCCTTAGTCTTCTCCTGCTCAAACAACGAGTCACTAACAACACTGAAGCGTTTGCTCTGCATCGACACGTTAATGCAACGGACACACACATGCGTATACACTCCGGCTGGCACGCAAGTGTAGGAGTGGACGCAAAAGTCAGACGAGATTCACGACGTGAATGTTTTTGTTGGTGAGTATGGAGAGTGAACCATCGCTCGGTACCAGGGATGCTGCTGTGAACAGTTTTCCTCAAGCAAAAGGTTTCCCACACCCACTGCTAAAGAAAGTTCACTTTTACCACCACGGACAGTGGGCCAGAGGGATGCAGGCTTTCGGATAAAAATAATTGTGTTTTGCTTTTCACTTTTTAATACTGCTTAAAGAAAGGCCACGGGGTGAATGTTTTTAAAATCGTGAAGAAATCGGAAGATTTATTTTGCGATTTTATTAACATCCCGCTGACATATTTGCTATAATTCTTAACGGAGGTCATGGTAGAGCATCCGCAAGACTGCTGCTTCGCATTTCCCTTCTCTAGCCGAACTGTATGTGTTTGTGTTTTACATTTTCATCTCAGCAAAAGAGCAGCTGCATGGGAAGTTTTGCTGCTGTTGGTCTGAATCTCCTGAGAGCAAAGTACGGACCCAACTGAAACAATCCGCCCAGATATCCCGCAGTACTGTATGGTGCTGAACAAACCGTAGAGAGAACGTGAGTGTAGGTGTCACTTTTTATCTCTTGCCGACTGATACCGAACAAAGAAAATCACACCCACGCTGGTGAGACGACTACAAACATCGATGAAACGGCATCCATGCGACAATATCTTGCGGTGGGGGTGGAGAAAAGGTGGGAGATAAGGGGGTGAATCAAGTTTTTTCTTCCCCTTTTCTAACATTTTCATTGAGACCGGCATCTCTGCTGTCTACTTTCGTGTATTTGTCTCGGGAAATGGGAAATTCTAACCTTGTGACTTTAACTTGCCTCTGCCGTGGGCCCACTTCCTCTCCCATCATGCTGCTGTCAATGGGTAAGAGAAGAGAGGGGGAAGACACAGAGAGAGAGAGAGAGAGAGGGAATCATAGGAATGGGGGAGTGGAAGTGAAGAGGAATTATTTATCGTTTGATGTTTCGAGCAACAAACCGGTCGCTGCAACAGCTGAGCTATCGCTGTTCTGTAATGCCGGTGGTGCATTGGAAATAAGATACCAGAACAAAAAGATCACGTTCGCCGTATGTTAACCCTTGTGGGGTCAGACCACAAACGCTAAATGTTGTTAAATTTAATCTTCTTTTGTAAGAATTAAAAATTAAATTTATAAATGATTTTGGTGCATTTATTTTTTAGTTGCAGATAAATTGAAAAATTTAAACACCTAAGTAACATTTTACGAGTACTGGCATTGTGATAAAACTGTATTATTTGAGATTGCTTTTATTTGAAATTGGTTAAGGTATACATGATATTACGGGTTGGGAGTAGAGCTGTTAAACCTAAACTTTTAATTAAATTTAGGCGGGAAAATAATCGGACACAAAATAATGTGCCTATTTGTGATGATATTTATTAAATAATGATGATAGACACCACATAAAATAGAAAAGAAATTAGGCCACTAAAATACTGATTGTTTTGATTTGGAAAGGAAAACAGGTTTATATGATCAATCAAATTAATCGTTTTTTGATAAGCAAATAGTTCATCAAGTTTATTATTTAGTTTTTTTTTATTGTGTAGTAACCCCTAGATCATACTGTTGAAGCAATTTATCGTACAGCACAAATTTATGTCTGCCTTTAAGCGTAAAATAACACAGTAAAATAAACGGAAGCTTGCAGTTAATTAAATATCCATCATAAAGTTAATGCCCACAAAACTCGCATGGTTTATATCCCTCTTTAAACAATTATTCTTACTGACCTACCTTTGCACTGTTGTATCGATAATGCACCCAACCGCAGGCTTCCCCACAAGGTGTCGCATAAATTTCCTCTTCCTGTTTTTTGCCATTCCACCATTCCAAAATGGACCACTAGCTGAACTGAACTGCAATTGACAACCGACCCTGCTGTACAACAAAAAAACAAACGGTTCATTTGAATGCAAACACAATGTGCACACGGGGTTTGGCCTTCGGCGGTCCATCATGATTTAAAGCGCTCCGTATCGGAGCTTATCACAAAACCGGCATGCGACAGGGCTAGTGCGCTTAGTGCAGATGCTATCGGTTGGACGATCGCGCAGCATTGAGTTCCCTTTCAATATACAATACAAGCTGCCCATATGATGGAGCAGTGGGGCCCCGTGGTCGTTGTTTTAAATACGATGTGTTGTATCGCTGTGCAAGAGAGTGAATGTGGGCTGATGTGAGACGGTGGTGGATGGATGCCAACGTTAATTGAGTTATTGGTTCTTTCCGAGTGTGTACGCTTAGGAGGAGAGCTTTACGGAGGACGAAATACACCGACGGGAATACGCCTCCACCATATCGCGTTATGATGATTGACAGGAAAGCATCGGCTGACAGGGGATAGTCGATTTGATCGACCGGAGAAGCACTGTGTGTTTGTCTCAGTGGGTGTCTTATCGCACTGCATACATGCACGTGTGCCAATCGCTAAGCGCGGTACTGGAGTGAGCTTGATAGCATTGTCTTGTGTGAATAAAAGGTGAAGTACATTTTCCTAATGACAGCCGGAAGAATAGGAGCTTGAAACGCTGGGGTTTAAATTATTCGATTGGTTTGATTTAGATTATTACTTTCCTACCTTTCCTACCTTTTTTAATTCATTTAAAAGCACCGTGCACTTTAAGAATTGTTTAAGAAAAAAATGAAATGATACAAAATTACGTTTGAATATATTTTCAGTAAAAAAGACCCATTTTGTGTGAAGGATTTGTGTGAAGGAAGTGAAATGCCACCAATCATTAATTTTGTTTCCATCACTCACGGATCGGCCACTTTGGAAATCACTAGTTTAGAGGGTTTATAGCTTCAGCGCCCACAGTAATAATGTAAAGGGTACAAGATACTTAAGTTAATAAGCAAATAATAAACTAATTTACTATATTTGAGTAAAGTAAAATTTAGCTAACTGTTCACTGCCAGATCATTCTCAGAGTTTCGAATATTTTCTGTACGATTAAAATAAAAAAAAAAAACGATTTAAATCAATACAAAGTCACAACGCCGGTCACGTCTTAATCGCTCTTCCACCAATCCACCAAGTCCGAGGCTAGCGGCAAAAACAGTACAAGTAATAAATTTCAATATAACACAGCCAAACCATCTCGGAACAGCTGATAGCGGGCGCGGGCTGGTGCGAAAGTGGCCGCACAGTCAGTCGAAAACAGCCAAATCCTTTGCATCGTCCCAGTTTCCAGCAACCTAATGACGCACATCGATCGAAGCAATTCGCTTTCAAATTGAAATAACAAACGGCTCGAGCTGGCCGCCCGGCTGTGCACCCTGATAAGCGATGGTTGACCTTTTTCTTCTGCATTTATGTGCCCCGGCACAAACGTCTCGTGACTGATGGGTGGAATGAAATCGCATGTAGCAAAAACGAACTGCCTGCCAGGGCATGGTGAAAACGATTTGACGATCACGATCCACACGCAGCCGAAGGCGAAGAAGACACATGCGTTATCGGGAATAATTACACCACGGTACAGCTGATTTTCATAACACCAAAAATGCAAAGTGCGAGAGTGAGAGAGAATGCACGAGGCAACAAATTACCATCATATTAAACCGCCGTTTAGCTGATAAAGAGGGAAGAATAGAGAGAGAAAAAAATTGATAGGTGAAAAGGGCACGGTAGATTAAACGCTCCGAATGGCACGAGTACACGTCTGTGCGGCCACGTAACTGGTGTTTTGTAGCGTAACTAATCCTTCTTTGCTCTCGGAAAGAAAAAAAAAACAGATGGTTATCCCCGTTCAAACGGAAGCTGATGGGGAAACCCGATAGGTAAAATCGTACGCAGTATGGTGCACCGAAGCGCACGGGGTCCACTTTGATGGATGTGACCTCAAAGATTAGAAAACGGACGGAAGGACACGGCATGGCGCAAGGGATGCTTTTGCGCGTGGCAAAACTCGATACCCAAGACACCGAACGCATGTAGGGATGGCCTTTTTCTCCGTGTCCCACGAGTGGAAAATGCACGCAAAAAGTGGGAAGCAAAATGTAACGCTTATGTAATGTAGTTCAAGGAAACTGTGTTAATTGATCGGAAATGCAGTCAAGGGATTGGTGGTTGTCCTGGCAGTGCAAGTGTGCCAATGCCGACACGGTAGGAAAAAATAAAACACAAGCAAGAGATGGTGAAAGGGGGAGCTTTGGGTGCTTTGGTGCGGTGAAAAGTTTTCCCCTTGGCTAAGCATCAGCAACAGCATCACACGATTGCATACTGACAGGCGGATTGGATGCCGATCCACACAACCTGGACTTGTGTGGCTTACCGTCATTTAAGCGAATGTGTTTTTCTGCACACTGATCGGCTTCGGTATTGGTTTACAGCCCCGCGGGGGAAGAGACTGTGATACACGATTGAGCGATAGTGATTACGTGAGGAATGCAGCATGAGTTAAAGAACGCTTTATCTCGAGACAATTTAATGTTTAACACTAGTCGTAGCAAGGTGGATCAAAATCATGTGACGTTATATTAACAAGTTTTAATAAAAAAGCTCGTTGTTTTGCATGCTTTTCGTATTGCTACTTAGTGTGATTTTCTGTGCAGCGCTGGATATGCAGTATGAATTTTTTTAATCCGCATAAATAAAAATAAGTCTCAAAAAAAAAAAATTGTTTTAATAAAATTTGTTGAACAATAAACAATAGTTAAAGCCTCATTTGGAAATGGCAAAGTACATGTTTATAGTGATATTAGATTTTTTTATTTAATAAAATAAAACACACACATATTTTAATTTAACTTTTAATCACTGCAGTCAACATTCCTTAGCTTTCTTTAAACAAAACAGCATATCTTTAAACAAACATATCTTTAAACAAAACAGCAAAATACAGTAGCACCTCACTGATTGGGTCTTTTTTAGTTCGGTTACTCGAGGGATGTTACCTCAATAGTTGGGTCGTGTGCCAACCAACGAAGTTGTCAAATGCAACGGCATCATGAAAGTGCATTATGCACTTTATTTGTTTATGTTACAACTGATAAATTATTTTTCCCTAATAAACCTTGGGTTATTCGAACGAATCCGACAGCATATTCGACACTCTCACCTTGCACTGCACACCGTCCATTGTAGCCCTCAACAGAAGCGCTGCCTTGAAGTCGATGAACAGGTGGTGCGTGGGGATCTGGTGCTCCCGGCACTTCTGGAGGATCTGCCGTAGAGTGAAGATTTGGTCGGTGGTGGATTTCCCTCCAACAAATCCAGCCTGGTAGCTTCCGACGAAATCTGTAGCAAGGGGCGCGAGTCTGCAGAAGAGTATACGGGACAGGATCTTGTAGGCAGCATTCAGGACTGTGATGGCTCGGAAGTTAGCACAGTCCAGTCTGTCGCCCTTTTTGTACACTGGGTGAATGACACCCAGTTTCCATTCGTCCGGTAGTTCTTCCTGGTCCCAAATCCTGGCAATCAGCCGATGCACGATCGCGGCAAGCCTCTCCGGGCCCATCTTGAAGAGCTCTGCCACCAGCCCATCGCTGCCAGCTGACTTGTTACATTTCAGCTGTCTGATGGCACTGATGACCTCGTCCAAGGATGGCGGGGGCACTTCGTCGATGTCATGCTGGCTGCTGCTGTGTTGTACTCCTCTGCCTCCTGCGCCTGGTCCGTCCTCTCCTGCATCTGCTCCATCTGCTCCATTCAGGTGTCTGTTGAAGTAGCACTTCCACCTGTCGATCACCTCTCGTTCGTCCGACAGGATGTCTCCCTCCTCGCTGCGGCACATAGCGATCATGGGAGTAAAGCCGCCTCGTGCCGCATTTAACATCCTGTAGAACTTACGAGTTTCCCCCGACTGAGACAGCTGCTGCATCACCTGCTCGTCCGACTCCTCGAAGCTGCGCTTCTTATCCTGGAAGAGCCGGGTCTGCTGCCTTCTCAGTCGTGCGTAGTTGTCCACGTTCTGACGGGTCTCGCGCTGGAGCATTCTGGTACGCGCTGCGTTCTTCTCGGATAGTGCTACAATTATTCTTAACGTTAGTTCTTTTTCCAATCTGAATAATTTTATGATAATAGAAAAATGTAGAAGAAAAGTTTCCTGCAAACACAGTAAGATTTTTTTATTTTACTTTTTGAGTATTTTTTGTCTGCAACTGCTGCAATAACGAATCAACTTTTTGTTATGTTAATTTGAAGGGGCTATTTTATATTTTTAGCTTAAATCATAGAGAGTCAAAACCAAAATAGATCAAAATCTAAACAGGCACAATAACCCATACATTACCCAATACACGTGGATTATTATTGCATTTAATAAAGTAATTTAGAACTGAAAACTGCTATGAAGTGTAAATAATGAGCGTAACCTCAAACTGTGTTAAATCTTCTTTCATGTTTATGTTATAAAAATTTAAAAGTAAATATAAAAGTTTTTGATCGTGTTTTTTATGTAATGATTAACAATGTACAGTTAAGTTCGGTTCAAATAAAAGAGACCTTTTGAACAATCTCTAATATCAGAATTTCTCCCAAAAGATGTTTTGCGTTTTAGGTATCAAGTTGTTTATTAACAGAATTGCTATGATACTTATTCGCTTATTCGCATCATATAGATTTTTCAGCACTTTATGTACTTATGTTTTAAAAAAAAAATTTCGTTGTGGTTAAAGAAACGGTGGTTTGATGCTTAATACGTGTCAAACTACCTGAAGAGTAATATTTACTATGAAGCAAATAATTATTATCATTCGTATAATGCTCAGCACAATTATTTTGTCCTTTGATTGATTAAACTCCCTTAACATTGATTGCAAAAAAATCACAATTTATCCCTAAAGCTTCCAACTAGTGTGCATTGGAACTCTATTGCGCCTGAAATTATGCAATCTAAAAGACATGAGCACGAGCAGATCGCAAATGTACAGCATGAGCGCGTTGACGATAAAGGAATGCGCATGTAGAAAACGTCAAACGGCTTTCATGTTACATTTGTGATTTTTTAAAAGATCATTGACGCATGATTGCACACGATTATGATGCATGAACGCTGAAACAAGCGATTCCTTATGATCAAAGGCGTAAAACAAATTATGTAACGTAAATCATTTGCATATGTAACTCCAACGCTCGCTTATGCATGTATGCTACATGAACAGGAACGCCCATTTCAATCATAATAGGTGCCCACAGTTATTAGATCCCTACAACACCTAACTGATACTCAAGTTGTGCAAAGTGTAGCCAACAGTTTATCAATTTTCTCAAAGGCGGATGATAAAATTTTCCCCCGTCCAGCAGCAACGAAGTTTTACGACACATAACTTATCCCTTTTCCTACTCGGCGAACGAGTAGGAGTAGGGAAAGTCAAAGCATGCACGCTATTTATACCTTCTTGTGCATTATCCATCATGTGGACTCGGTTGCGAAGGCAAAGTCAAAAGTTATTGCCTCAAAGCGAGGGTCCCCATGCGCTAACGGTCGAGGGCGATGGTTTACACGCCCTACGTAAGGCGGACGCTAATTAAACGATTAAGAAATAATTTTCCACGAATCTGGTATTGGCTTGGTAAGTGGTTAAAATAATTAGTTCCACTGCAAAAGGGGCACTAACCGTCAAGGTAGCACTTTTGCTTCGTTGGTAACTGAATGGAACACAAAAAAAGAAGGAAGTCATTTGGTTTTCCACTTGTTTTCAAACAACTTTCTCCCAGCTGCAGCTGTTGCTTAACGGTATCGCTCCGTAAGGACCAACGTTCGCACTGTAACTACGCTGCCGTAAGCCGGTGTTGGTAAGGTCACAGTCTGGAGTGAGCAGAAACCCTTTGCCGTAACGTACGCACATCCGGAATGAAGCGATTGAAGCATCACCGCGGTTCGATTGCTTTCTATGGCGTAATTTTCTCCGGCACGCGCTTTCTCGAAGCATGGCATAAGCAAAGTCTGGTGCAAGCATAAGACGCGGCCAATGCAGGCACAGTACGTACGTGGAGGAGGAAGATTTTCCATCTGTTTTTTTTGGAACCAAAGAAATCGAGCAACGTGAAGACTCTCACCGGGAGGGAAGGGAACTGTTCCTGTCATGGCAGGACAATTTTTGCTTCGTTTCTTATCCATCAGGCTAAATATGTGCGTCGCAAAAGGAAAGGAGTATCTGCCTTGCGGCACGCCAGCACCAGATGTAAAGGTAAAGACCATCAGCAACAGTTACCGGCGCAACGGAACTCTTCCAGACCGCATGGAAGAATGTCACTGACATAATATTGTGTCTGATGGGAAGCAGCTTGAACCTGCGTTCCGTGCGTGAAACAATTGGACTGGAAAGTGTGGTCTTTTGTTTGTTATGGAACGTGTCGCATGTATTATCGAATGTTTCAACGCTGTTTAGTTTATCCCGCACCGAGTGCAGACAAACGGCGCTTAACCTTTGCCAGTTCAGGGATACACACCCATTAGTGGTGACTGTTTACACCGATATGAAAGTTCATCTTTCGATCTGCCACACGCGGAATTCGAAAGGTCATCGGTTTGATCATTCGAAACGAGGTGTGAAATGGAATGGAGCGAAACCCTGTTGACCCTTTCGAAGATCGCCCCCTTTTCATCCGATTAGCTAACACGTGAAGTAGCTCCTAATGTGCTATCCCTCCTCCCTTCGACTCCGCCATTAATTGAACAAACTCGGCCCGGGAACGTTAATTGCCTGTTTGGTCAACCTTGATCAACGATGGGAGGGCGCCCTGAAGAGGGTCGATTGATCCACTTAATAGTTTTCTAGGGCAGGCGTTGAGTAAACTATGCCACGCCATACCCGTTTCATCTTTATGCGATCACGTACGATTCCCCCTTTTTTCCATACCGCTACAACCCGTTTTAAATCCCGATTCGAGCTGATGCTTCCCATCTTCATTCATTCCAACAGCACGTTGGACGGATGTTTTCATACCCATCTGCTGTGCGCTGGAACGCAATCTTCCCGCAGGATGTAACAACACTTACTTGACCTGTGTTTTCGTTTGTTTCGTTTCTTTTTGACTTCACTACTCCACGGTTAGCTACGAGGATTACATGTTGCCCGGGTGCCGTTTGACAGAAGGCGTCCCCGGTGAATGGTCGGTTAAAGCGCGCGTACAGGATTTACCGGCGGTGCCGATGCGTTCCGAGTGCATCGGGGGCATTTGTTTGCACTATTGCACATTGCACTGTCGAGGTGTTGCTGGGCGAACGCGAACTTCATAAGGGTGGAATGGAAATAATAATAAAAAAAAAAACGCGATGCCACGGCACGGAATTGCAGCAAAAGGAAAAGCATCTTTCAAAAAGCCATTGCCCAGTACAGGGGGTTTGTTATGAAAGTTTACGGTTCTTGTAGATATTGTGGAAAAGAGTAGAATTTGGAAAATTTAGCTTCGTTCCACCCATAGAGATGAATTTTTATATGAATATATAATTATGCAATTGTATTTTAAACTGATGGCAATACGGCATGGCCGTTGCTATAAATTAAAAAAGATTTATGTTATTTTCTGAATTACTACAGAATAAAAATGTGAATAGAAGTTTAGAAAACAAATAGTTCGTGTAACAATGTTATAATATATATTATTATATTATAATAAAGGAAAAGTTAAGTCAATTTCTAAAGGAATTTCTATTCCAATGTCTAAAGAAATAAATTAGCTATAAATAAAACTATATAGTTAAAAATTCAAGATTTTTTCAAACATTCAAAACAAATGAACGAAGAAAAACTACATTTTTTCAAACTACAAGTTAATTGGTGAACAAAAAAAAATCCAGTTAATGGGGGGGCGGAAGCAGACAGAGTGGGATTTGATACAACGTTAGGTATTATGACAAACCTTCGCCATTACCGTTAGACCACAGAGCCGGCTAAAGAAATTAGAATAGTAACTTTAGTTTACATTCAGCTTTCAATTATTTTGTTTTGATCTTAAGTTTTTTTTTTAGTTTCAATTTGTTGAAATGATTTTCTTTTATTTTAATGCTTGTTTGTGACAAAAAAAATCAACAACAAATTATG
This sequence comes from Anopheles epiroticus, assembly GCA_000349105.1. NCBI lineage: Eukaryota > Metazoa > Arthropoda > Insecta > Diptera > Culicidae > Anopheles > Anopheles epiroticus. The sequence goes on along the minus strand of KB670047.1, from coordinate 196,584 downwards.
TAGTTTTATTGTTATACAGTTTTTATTTATAAAGTAAAGTTCATTTATAGTTCTACCAATGATTGTTTTATTAATTATTTTTTTTCTTTTTATTTTTTATTTGTTTTTCTGTTGTACTATTGCTAGTTCATATGTTAAACAAAAAATGTTTGTTTCAACCAAGTTAAAATTTATTCCGTAAATCCATATTTATACCAATATTTTTTATTCCATTGTTACATTCAGAACAGTGTTCTTAAGACTCACCATACTCAATTCATAAAGTGATTATTAAAAAAATAATAAATGCAGCAGCTTAAAAGGAAATAAACAGATCGCAATTTATCATTTTGCGATTCATGTTTGATCCAACTGGAAGAAATAAAATAAAAGTGCTAAATGTATGTAAATGCTTATTGATTTTAAGTTTTGTATGGTACAAATAATTAAATTTTCAATTTTTTTTCCAGAAACCAGCATCTGCTACATCGCGACTGCTTCTGGGGGGATACGATCATTTCCAGCATCTTGAACCGATTTCCCTCCGTCTTTTCTCGGAGTGAGAGAAAAAAAAAAACAACTACAAAAAAGCCAAACACTTACCACTGGCCTACCTTACTGGCACTTGGCTCACCGGGTTGGATGTGGTCGACCCCGACTGTTTACGTTTTGAAACCGATACGTGACTCTTGCCCGGTCCCAGCGGCTAACAGCGAAACACCGACAGCGAGCAAGGAAACTCAAATTGAGGAAGTTCGATGATTTCGTCAATGTCTTGACCCAAGCCAATGGTCACTACCCAATCTCACCTCCTTCTTGCCCTTCCCTTCCTCACGCCGTTCCCTTCCCTCTCCCCCCCTCCCCCCCTTCCAGCAGCATGGAGCCGTAGCTGGAAGTCATTTTTCCCTTCCACCACGCTTGTGCACAATATTCTTTCCGTGAAATGAATAAGCGCGCCAGTCGGTAATGGGTCACTAATGGCGGGACTGACTTTGAGTGAGTTGTTTGTGGGAAGTATGTTAAATTGTGCATCGGGCTCACAATATGCAGTGGGTCGGCCGTTCAAGGTAAATTAGCCGTCAATCGTGCTGGGACGTTCACGTACAAAGTTCAGCCACCTGGAAACTGGGAAACGGTTGCAGCTGAATGTTGCCAAGCGCCGAATGCAAATTGAACGTCTGCATCAACAAACGATGGATTGTCTTAATCCATCATTTCTTACTGGGGCTGAAAGGTTGCATTAGAAAATGGAGCATACTGGGCAGGTGTCTGTAAATGAAATGGTTTGTCCACAACAAAGACAACACCAAGTAATTGCTGCAGCGAATGACACACTGGATTTCTATTCATCCCTGGCTCATCTTCAGGTCAAGTTGAATGATCCTGGTCAAGTTCAGTGCCATTCCAAACACAAACATGAAATGATGTTTTATCAATGAATAAATTTGTTCGCCCTACCACACATGTGTGTGTGTGTCGTTTCAATAAACCAGATGTAAATCACATGTGGAAATCACATAAGATCGGCTCCATTTTTGGTCGTGCCCTCACCAGGCACCCGATGAGCGTGTTTCAGTTTGAAGGAGACAGAGAGCGAGAGGGTTTTATTATCGATTTTGCGTAACGACTTCCCCTTCCTGTCCAGTGCAATAAATGGTTTGTTTTCTAGCGCCCGCGGTAGAATTTTCCTACAGGAAAAATTGAAAACTCGATCTGATCGCTTGTTGCTGTTGTTTTCTTAAAGCAGTTCTACTCCGCAGCGATGGGCAGCTGTGTTCGTCTGTACACGTCAAGGTTACCCGTTTATCTAAAGATCCACGTTTTTCCATTTGCACGCTTGCAGCGAGATAAGGGATCTTGGATATCAGCCCTCGACGGCCATGATCGTGAGCCATATCGTCTATCTGTCCGTTGCGCGTTTGCAAGTCCTTATCTGGAGTGCAATAAACATGGGGACGCGAGTGTTTCGGTGAAGAACGGATTTTGCTGTTAGCTTGGTGAGTGTATTTGTTCTTAAGGGGGGTACTGGTACAGTGAGTTGCATTCCTGAGATAATGCCACCACAGCTGTTGGAGCTGCTGGTCGGGCTGAAGCGTAAAAAGTGATAAACAATCTTTCTGAAACGGATCGGTGTGGGTGATTGGTGCGTTATGCTAATGGAATGTTTGGATGAACCTTTGTTTCCGGAAGATCGTTGAACGGCTGCCATTAAAATGCATATTACAAATGTTTAAATTTAAGAGGATTCGCTTTTATTTTCATTTTGATTTCATTTTGACATTTTGACAAATGTAACGAATTATAAAAATAAAGCATTCAAAGGAGTTGCGTAACGTATAAATCTAAATACTAATCAAATATTCCTTTTAATGGTTAAAATAACACAAAAGATCATGCAGCTAATGTATAATTTATGCATAAAATCTCTTTCTGATACCAAAACTGATTAAAGATAATTTTTTTCTTTGTTTTGTGTTATGACCTAATTGTGAGATACGCGAGTACCCATTAAGAATGTTATAATTATTTGCTATTTACACAAGCTTCTTTTTACTCATAAGAAAAATTGTTTTTCTTTCGATAAATATTATAATATATGGAAAACAGCAGAGGAAATACGGTCTGACCGTTTTCACGGATAAAAAATGGAACATCCTGCAAAACGAGATTTACGTAAAAAGAAATACTGAAAGGGATTAAACGCGTTATTAAACACTGTACACTTTATACCCGATATATAACTATGCAAATCAATGCATTTATATGAATTAACTTACTTTAACTCAATCATTTAAGTGCTAGAAAGCTTCAATTTCTGTTTAGTTTCATGAAAAAAACAAAGAACATTAAATTAAATCAAAGTTCGGCTACTTACACACAGATATTGTCCCTAATTAATATAAATGGCTTTTTATAAGCTCTCCCAAAAAGAGGTCTTTTTCAAATGTTGCATCGGCTTTATGGAAAATGCTATAAAACGAGCTCCTAGCGCGGGCTACCTTCTCTGCAGTGTTCCTCTCCCTAGACCCGACGCTACAGCATTCGCTCGCAAACGTAGAGTTTTCCCGGCACACTCTCCCACGCTCTCTCGCAACGGAGCCGGCCACGAAACCGAGCCGATTTCTATAAATGAGAGTCCACATCGGGTTGCCGGCTTCAGTTGATCAGCATAGTTTTCCCGGTGCAGACCACCCATACCCGGAGCGAGCAAGAGAAAATCCACTCCACTACCGAGCGCCGTGTGTAGCCGTATGTGTAATCAGCATCCCGGCACGTTGTACTGGTGTCTGTTCCGAGTGTTTGTAGCAGCGAGCAGCACCGATCTGAACCCATCACAGATACCACTGACATCAGTTTTTTTCTTGGCTTGGTTTTGACGCGTTGTATCGCAGTTGTAATCGACGCAGTATCGGCAGCATCTGTGGATGAGCTGAAGAAGCAAAGCGGTGTGTGTACACGGTGATTGTGAGGTGAATGGTGAAGAGTTTACTCGTTTCCCTGATAAAACAAAAAACAAAAGCACGAATACAGTGAAGTGAAATAGAGACGGTGGCAGCAGCAGCAACAAGCAGCTTGATTTGGTTACAGCCGTGCAACAAGTTGCCCCCCAGTTTATGGCATCCGTGTTTATCAGTAACAAATCTCGGTACGGTGATAAGTGCAGTGGATGGGCTGCAAGTGTAAACGAGATAATAGACATTAGTGGTGGTCAAGATTGGAGAACCGAGTGTGATATTCTAACCGTAACTTAGGTGAAATATGATTGCATTTGAAAGAATGTGCTGGAAGTGACGCCTTTAAAGTGAGGGAAAATCGAACAGTCTTAAAGACATTTTGTGCTCAGTTTTCTTTTGAAACAAAAAGAAAAAAAAATTGCCAGGTGAAGAAAAACTGTCATCGATTGTTGAAAGGATCAACTTAAGGCATTGTAAAGGAGAAGTTCATTCTTAGCAACCAAAGGTAACAGGCATACGAACCTGCCAGCGCGAAGTGCAGCGTTTTGGAAACCTTGACAACTGTGTCAAAGTCAGTTCAGCTTACTAGCAGCAGCAGCAACAAAAGAATAGCAGTACGACCGAAGGTAAGAGACCCCTTTCTTCAGCACACGGCGTTTGAATTGTTTGAATATGGGGAGTTTTTGGGACGAAGTGGCGCAACCCACACAGACCACTTCTACTGCACAGAAGCGCTATTGAAATTTTACCTCAGACCGTTCTACTCCCTTAAATTTTCAATACACGAGAAGGAACAAAACCATCCAGGCAAAACTGAATGAACCTCGTGTTTTACTCTTTTTGCCAGAACGGGTTTATTGCAAACAAAAAAATGCAATTAGTACAATTTCAAAATGAAACCAGATATTTGGGTCAATTATTAGTATCGCCTACACCTTAAAGCTGACACTGATTGCGATTTTATTGCGCGTTTTGGAAAGGTTCATTGTTAAACATTCTCGTCCGATATTGCTTTGAGACCGGGAGAGTGTACTGAAGGTTAAAGGTCATCGCATGCAATTGAGGCTTCCCTGCACCGGGTGGGTGGGTATTAACATTTTCTCATTCCGTGCACATGCCAGCCAAACTATCTCAAACTAAACGATTTTAATGAATGAAAATTTCCCCACGCATGAATCACATTCCATGTACATACACACCCTGCAGCGGCCACCCATCCATCGACTAGCGGGTTGGGCAGATGATTTGTTGGCGTGTGCACCATTTTCGTGCACGAAAATTTCCCCCCGCTGAACGTGAGTAACGATAGATTGGCTGTATTAAATTTTTTAGAGCAATCACTCTCGTGTGTGTATGCGTGGGGTTAGTAATTGGCTATAATCCGTACGTTTATCCTCTATCCTGGGAAACGGGTCGACGGTTCGTTAGAGTAACAGCTTTTGTATCCTAAAGTGCAATATTGTAAGCGGTTTGTGTATCGCGAGGAAAGCGAATGAGAACCATATTTCGTGTGAAATTTATAATGAGTGAAGAAAGCAGCTATTATTCCGAAACAGAACTTTAACCGGATTATTCAATATTTAGCAACTCGTACGAATTTACTGAAGGCGCAATTAGTTTTTTTTCCTTAGAATGCGAGATTTATACCTGGAATTATTTGCTGGTGAAATAGTTCCACAAAGAGTTTTTAATGAGTTAGAGACCGGCTAAAATGACTGAGATAAAATTTACCGAACGACCACTCCCAATCTGTCAGCTTTAGAAGCTTCCGTTGAAAGATTCCTTCGAAACATATGATGGAACATGTATGCTGCTATGTACTTACCGTCTACCCACGTGTGTATCAAATGTTCGAGAACAACAGGCATTCCAGAGCGTTCTGTTTGTATGTATGCGAGCCAAATGTCAAGGTCAGGCCCGATGCACAACTGCTTCTGCTTCTCACAGCCCAAATCCTCTCTCGCAGTACGATGGTCCGTACACGGGTTTTGTTTCTGCTCAACACGTAAAGTACACGAAGCTGATCCGTTTCGTTGTTTTAATTTATATCCTCCCCCCCATTCAAGCCCCATTGTCTGTGGGTTTTAAATGGCAGCATACGTCCCACGACCAGGCGTCTCCATTTCAGGCAGGCTAATTGATGTCTCTAGCGACCATCAGGACCATCACCATCTCGCACTCGGCGTTGCTTCCTGCGGAGGCGAACAGGAATTAATCATTCCGAAGTGGAATATGGCAATCCTGCCTATCTAGCGCTTCGTTGGGAAAGGCCCTTTGATTGGTTTTGATTTTTGACTTTAAATACTTGACGAGCGAGAACAGGGATCTTGGCTGGCGCCATCACGATTTGCAATGATGAATGTTGGGATCGTGTGCGTGTAAAGCGCGTGCTTGAACGGGTTTGATGGGTTGCACAATCTAGAAGCAGAAATCCCTTCAATCTAAAATCCTCGACGAGCGTCTACCCCCCCACCGCTTTTCTCGACACGGTTAGGCAATCGTGTGCACACGCCGTCTCGTGTGCTTAAAAGGGGTAGTCCGTAACACTTGACCACACGTTTGTTCGTGTGTGTGTTTGTGTGTGTGCGTTTTGTCGCAATAAGTAGTGCGTAACTCGAAACACGATACGGGCGGGTAAGACGTTTCCCATCAGCAAACCCCAAGCAACGGCTACAGTACGGCGGCGTGTCTGATGCGTTCCGAAGCGCGTACCACCCGCTCGTGAGTCACGCAAATGGTCGCCACTCGTTAAGCTAGTCAAAGCGGCCGTTAGATAAATAATAATTGCGAAAATTTACATTCCTTCTACGCTAAGGCTGCGGGATTGCTCATTGGGCGGTAGGGACGGGCCATGTTTAGCTTCATACACACACTCACGCACCAGGCGTCTCCATCGGAATCGGAACGATTGACCGCTAACCGCGGCTCTTCGGGTCCGGGTGGAATGTTTGTAAACACGCCGTTGACCGTTGCGGGTGCAAAATCGGGGAAAAAGCTGTCTGGTGGGTCTGCTAGTTTCGGGGAGTAGTTTTTGTTGCGGACTTGCGGTACCGTGTGGGGGGCCATTTTTCAAGCAGCTTAAGTCGTTGATGCTGCCGCCACGGGTTTGCTGGTGGAGATTGAGCAATCCGGTCTGCTCGGCACAGCTGCGGTTTTCGGCTCACGTTTCGGTTGAAGCTAGGGGCAGCCGTCGTCCACTGTAGTCCAAGCAGCTCGAGCTCATTATCGGGAGGAATTTATCGGTTCGACCTAGAATTCAACGCTGACCGGGTTCTCGTTCTGGCATTTGATTTACTTTCATTAGCGAGAGCATGGGCCTCACGCATTCCGATCTGTATGAGACAATCGAGTTGAAGAAAAAGTGAGAAAATACGGATGAAGAAACAAGCTTAGTTTTTAGTCAGGTTGAAGTTAATTTAATTGAAATGTACCCTTTCTTCCCTCGATTGTATAGAAGGCGATTAAATATTCACTCGCTTACAAGGGTCATGCTTCTGCCACACCAGTCAACCCTTTTCCAGGGTTACACATCTTCCGCACAACCTTTCCATCGATCCGTTACGAGTAAATCCTCTTTGCGGCGCATGGCAATCGAACGAAAGATCTCGAATTCCAGCTTTATCCCACATGTTCACGTCACGCCAATCGTTCTCTCGCACAAAGAGATTCTACAAATGATGTGTTCAGTTCTCCTATCGTTGGAATGTTCAAGATTTACTCCCCTTTTCCGCCCTTGCTTACATCAGTTCCTTCATTCCAATGTTCGATTTATCGGATGCTGATTGACAACGACTTGATGTGCAGGCCGTTGGGGGGTAGAAACGCACCGAAAACGAAACCAAAGTCCCAAATTAATGCTCGAAGGTTGACAACCCTACCTTTTTTCTCTCCCCTACCGAAACATGCATTCGAAGAGGGAAAAGGTAAGGCAACGCATTCTTTGCCCAGATTGTAGAGAATTTTTCGCTCGCTTGTGGTGGATACATGCTTGACAATTGTCGCGATGTGCCCGCCAGTACCCGCACAAGAGCAGTGTGTCACAGTGCATGTGCATCGGATTTAGGAGCTAATGCGAAGGAGAAGATCAGGGAGCGAAACGCACATTTCCTTGAGCGAAACCAATCCACTCCTCCCGAGGCAGTGCTCGAAGCAGTCGTGACTGCATTTCGGCTGCATTCCGATGCTGCATCGGAGCAACTTTCCTCAGCATTCCAACAGAACTGCAGACAGAACGCGGTCGGTCGCACGCACACGCACGTCTTCGTTGCGGGAATGCTATTTTCGAATCCAATAGCGACAAGCGGACGCCACTCGAGCCATCACTGCGTTTGGGGACGCATTGCACGACCGGTCGTTGCAGATGATGATGATGATGACGATCGGGACGAGACTTTGACTGTGCCGTCGTCGCTGTACGTATCTATGCTGCGCTCTCTGCGCTTTGATGCGCTGCTCATAAATTCCTTGCGTATAAATAGCGCCCGGAGGGTGAACACGTGCCCGGAACGAAGCACCGATGTTCTCGATCTAATATTGGATTTAAGCATGGATCCCACGCACGCATTCCAATGCGATGTGATTTGTGCGCATCTGTGCGCTCTAAGAAACAACATGCAACATGCAAAACTCCTCGGCGAAAGCAGCTAAAGGCGCAATAAGCGGCCTGGTCATCCAGGTGGAGCAAACACGCGTAAACAGTTATCTTCAATGGCATGGAACAACAGTATGCCCGGTTTGCACTGGACCGGGATGAGACTTTCATTCATATCTTTCAATCTTAGGTTTCAGTAAGGGCGTTGCGGTAAACATCGTAAAATTGAGCCAAATATTAGTTTCACTCATCGAACCGGGTATTTGTTTACGTTCGCCAAATTACGGCGGTTTTGTTTTTGTGTTCCCCGGGGCATAACATCGTTGCGCTTTTTGGGGTGGGTAATTACTACGCCATCCTGTGCCGTACACATTGCTTCCTGATTGCCTGGATCGCGGGACCATCGGGAAGAGTAAGCAAATCATCATGCGCTGCGGTGCTAGTGGGTACGCGCTTGGAGTATTGCAGAAACGGACATTGTTGTAGTTAGTACATCTGTTGCTTATTGGTAGCATTTTTAGCATATTTATTTGCCTGCTGACTCAAGCGAAAACAATTCCTGCTCGTTGTGTATATGTGGAGGTTGTGAGAATGAAAAATGAAGGAGATGTTTTGTTCCTCATTAAGCTTAAGATTTTTTTTACAGGAGAGATATGTGACGAAGCTGGTTCCATGAAATCGAACCAAATGTACAATACTGTATAGCACAATCAAAAAATAGTTTTAAACTCTCAACTCTCAAAATGGATAAATGCGAATTTTTCTGCACTTTACACAGTATTTTTTGATTTTGAAAAATTACAACTTTGGCGTTTTAACCGAGAAAAAAATCAAAATACATGAAAAAAAATTTGTCACAAATTTATAATTAATAAAAAAATAGAAATATGATTATTATTCCGTTTGACATAAAGCATACAAATATAAGTATTGTGCATATATAAATACTTAAACACATGTCAATTATTTAACTATAAATTGCTTATTTATTTATTGTCTAAAATTTTGAAGTACACTATATTTTAAGCATAATTCCTAAAACATACTAAATTATGAAATCATATATTATATCTTGATTTTCACTGCAACTAATCAACTATTATATCCGTTATCTTAACCAACTTTCTCGATCGTGTAAATATCAGTACTTTTACTTTAAACACATTCTTGCATGTTTTCATGACGTAAAACAAGTCCCACAGCTAGATCACACAAACTAACAAAAACTGAATCAAATGATTGTGTTCCAAGCGCACGTGAGAAGGGTAACAATCCGGGAACAAGGGCTTTCCTCACCCCCCAAAACGCTCCACTGCGCTTTTCCGCTAAATTATGTTCGCACAACCACGAAATCGGATTATTGTCAATGAATTTCTAACGTTCGTTTGTTCCACGAAATAAATCTCTCACGTGTGAACCACAGGGCAGCCGCTCCTGGAACTGTTGCCATGCATTGGTATTTGGCTGCTTGCAGAGCATCTTCCCACTTACCACGTACAGCCACGATCACACATGTCACATCTGGAGCAGGTTCCACGTGTAGGGCTGCGTCTGTCATCTTAATTAGTGGCGTTCTGTTTGGGCGACAGCTGCTGGTAGCAAGGCCGTCGGAATTTTTACGATAATTCGCTTTTCTCGACTGGCTGCACACACCATCGTGATGGTAGATCCCTCCCATAATTGTGCGAGCCCTTCGTTGGGAAAAGGGAAGATAGACTGTTAGATGAAGGTTGCAGCTTTTAAATTCCATAACCGCAGCTCATCGGCGCTCTCGTGATCCGTGTGCATTACGCAACGTGGGACGAGGGGCCGAATTTGTATGACATCGATGCAATCATCCATTGGCGCTGATCTTGAGATGGATCTTTCCCCCTTTTATGAAGTGGCCCATCAAACTGTCGTGCTCTCTAAACCATCTCGGAAAAAAGGCAGTAAATCTTGTTTCATCCATCGTCAGCTCAATGACATACCACTTTCCCTGGTGCTTTTCTTTCGCGCGGTTAGTAACGGGGTGAAAAGGCGGGAGTGACACTCACTATGGCCTTCGGTAGCGGCCCGGTGCACTCGAAAGTGAAATTAGGCCAAAGCTATAAAACCTTTTATCGGAACAACATCTAGAGCACCTTAGCACCCGGTCGATAGGTGTCGACGAAGGACAACCGAGCCGGGGCCATTTGTGCCGGGGGAAAACCCTTCTGCAAAGGGGGACCCCACTTTTGTTGCTAATTCTTTTAACGCTGTTTTTTTTATCGAAATGGGTCTGGTAAACGGGTTGTTCGAATCGCAAAACAAGAAAACAAACGCCCCGCACCATGGTCACCATGGCGGTGGTACAACACTGGTTTCAGTCCTTTTCCCTTGCCCTTGTCAAACTGACCGTATGATGAGATAATTCCACGTACCACGGCTAAGGTCGGTCGACGGTTGGGCAAACATGGTGCCTTAATTCCTTCGCCCCTGAGCTTGAGCAGATCGGCGAACTGGCGAACGGACAACGCATAATAAAATGGAGCCAATAAAACCGAAAACTGCCCGCACCATTGTCGTAAACAAAGTTATTGATTGGAACGGCACAAACAGAATGGAATGATGGGGAAAAACTAGGATTAGGAATAAATTAATGCTGGCGCAACTGCAGCACGCAGTGCAACATTGTGCAGAGTAGAGCAGTGAAAAGAATTGCGAATTAAAATTACTTATAAAAACCGTGGGGGAGGGGTGGTATAAATCCTTTCCACCGGGGCTCGATGGATGTGCACAACGTGCCGAAAGGTAAAATTATGCAAGTTGATTCAGTCCAGCACGGAAAGCACGGATTTTACACCGATTAGTCCGGTGGCAGCTGGCGTGTATTTTTCTCGTGCTTGTTTTTCCCTTTCCCAAGCACAGGACCACACCAGAAAGGCGAAAGGGGGGTTGGAAGGAAAGTGGAGAACGCTGGAGAAGTTAGTTTATGCATTATTTATGAGGCCGCATCGTGACAGGCCCCATTCGCCGAACAGGCTGGCAGGTTTTGAGGTTATTATTATGTTTATTATCGATACATTACGGTTACGGGCAGAGGCCCTACTCCGGTTGCACTCGATTTAAAGTGTCACACGCAAGGTAAGGGCAAAGGGGGTAGGTAGGTGAGAAAAGCAATAGGAAGCAAACAGTGAGACGCGCAGACACCAGCCGTCACACATGGTTGCGTTCGAATGTTCGCTGCTCTGGAGCAAAGACGGGCCGCAGAACTTCAAACGTCAATGCGTCGGCGCATCTTCTCCCGCGCGAAAATAAAATGCAAATGAACGCAAAGGTGGGAAAGCAGCAGCAGCAGCAGCAGGCGCGAACACCGAGATTAGCGCGCCATATGAATGTGAAACGTGCAAGCATCGACCGCAACCAGAATGAACCGGCGTGTCCGGGCCGCCGAATGGGAACGGGGAACCACCAAATGCTTGTTTTTATTGCCAGCCGTGCGGGTCGTAACTCACGCTGGCGCTGCGTTTGGCTGTGTGAGTAAATACGTCGTCAGTTTGTCGCCTGGTGTGACGAAATCTCATCCACCCCGCGGCCGCACGATCCCAGGTGGCAGGTGAAAACTGTGACGCGAGGAAAGGGACGATCGTTCGAGAAAAGGCGGCTGGCGCCAGTTGACACTTCTACTACAAATCGGTTACCCATACCTTTCACCGTTGCTCGTTCACTCGCCAGCGACGAACACAGTCGTACACAATGTAATAA
>KB670047.1:168449-182042 GCA_000349105.1 Anopheles epiroticus | reverse complement strand
CCCCCCCGTCCCCCAGCGAATGGGACTCAGAGGAAACAAAACATCCAGCTCATAATCCATAAATTCCATCTATTGCTACAACTTGCAGCTCGTTTGCGTGAAGTAGCTGGTGTGCGCGCTCGTTGCATGCCGTAAGCGTTAAATTGAATCCTGCTCACGCCCCTGGGCGACCACGCCACGCACACTCGATGACAAATGAGCGTCATTAAGGGAAGGGATGAACATTTTTCATCCCCAGGGGGTGTTAGCTGCCCACTTGCGCCCCCCCTCCCCTCTCATTTTCTTATCCGATCAGCTCTTCCTGCAAGGGTTCGGCTCGGAATTCCTTTCTCGCACAAAGCGTTTTAAGATGACAAATTGTGGGACCGTTTTTAGCGCAAACCAGCGTCACATTCGCCCGGACCCGGCAGAGCAATATTTAAATCGCCTTTCCTTTGCGATTAACTTCCGGCAACGCGGGTGGGTTGCATTACTGCACCGTTAAAGTGTGCAACCGTGTATCTGCCGAGGGGTGAAAGTGTTTATTGTAAACATGCGGTTCTGTGAGGTCTTTGACATTTAGCGAGTAAAGATGCCTGCTCAACGAGAACCAAGTTATAATCTTTTTTTATCATCTGTAGGTATTTGTGGTAAGTATTGTATGAACCTGGCGTGATGAAAGATGAAACTGTTGATTAGTCTCTGGAGCAACTGATTAAAAAACAAAACTATCGTAAAATTTTGGAATATGTTTTAAGAAAAAAAAACCTTAGCAAAACTGAGAAAATGTAAAAAAAAAACATTTATTTATTTAAGGAACAAACCAAGAAAATACTACCATTGGCAAACATCTTATGATGAATTCTATTAGTTTGCCTAATGTTTAGTGAAAAAAATCTTCCCCATAGCTCCAGGGAACAACAAACCGTATCGTTCCATCTACAACCAAAAATACATAAGCAACCAAGCACGGTAATAAATATGACAGAAAGCCACAAAAAGTTTTATGTCCTGCCATCAGTGCGCGCTGCTCTTCCTCATTGTCAATTCCCAAAAAAACGTTTCCGTATAGCGTGTTGGGTGTTAAAATGACACACACACACATACACACAGACACATGCAACCGATGAACAGTTGCCAAAACTGTTCCAAAAACTAGGTTAATGGTCATGCTGCCAGCTAGCAAATTGGTAATGCGATTTTTCTTTCCGTCTATTTGTTTGGTGCCACTCCAGTTGTCTCGTGGCTGCTTGTCTGACGATGCGAGTCATCCCCGGAACTCATCGAGCAGTTTACCAGTTTGGCTCGGGGCCAGTCGCGACATATTGATCGCGATGAGGTAGGGAGTAGGGAAAACGATGGGTGATTGGGTCCTAAAAAATAATGATGGTGTCGTTGACAGTCGTTGAGTTTTTTTTTGTACCCATATGTTGCTCCAATCAGTTGATCGGTAGACAGGAGAAGGGGCTTGAACAGGTTTTTGCGAAGGAATATCTTGCTAGTGTTCGGTGCTAGTATGTACCAACCTTTCAGCACCTAATCTGGTCGTGCAAACGGACGACACGTTTTTATTAGTTAGCTTTCACTCGCGTTGCTATACCTTGTTGTGGGAAGAGATACAATCGCACGAACAACAAGCTACGCTGATCGTGGTGACTCGATCGGTAGATATTCGCGCACGAAACATGATCAAGATCTTGAACAAGCCTGACGCATTTTTTCCCCTTTTCCCTATCGTGTTCACTCTCCGTTTTGTTTGCACAAAACGCACACCATGCCTCATGTCTTTATACGTATCGACGACCATCGGCATGAAAATAGGAACCCGCTCTCGGTTGTTTTTCCCTGTTTTCTTAATAGCAACTAAATATAGCTTCATAATCCGGTGGAAATGTCACTGCGGATCCCTGTTTTGTTCAGCAGCGGCGTGGTTTGCGCATTTTTTCCCCTTATACCCCATCCGTTACGACGGAGGCCTGTTTCGTGATGTACCTCCGCTAGTGATGAGCGCTTTTTTGTCGTTGTTTTATCTGCGAGGAATTTCCGCAAAAGAACGATTGAACGGGTGAGGAAGAAAAAAAGTAAACAAACACTCACCGGACAGGCTTGCCTTTCTTGTTCGCTCTTACAATCTCGTTTTGCCATGATAATACCCCTTTTTTCGCACCCCGGGCGGACAGAAATGAGTGAAGAAAAGCATTGCGGTATATACAAATGCCGCCGCTGGCTTCCCAAAACCGGCGAATCCACCAATTGCGTTTGTTTATGTTGATGATGATGACGATGGTGGAGGGGTTTCGCATAAATTTTGCACACACCAGCCAAGTGAAGCCGAGTGTCGCACTAAACTCGCACTCGCTTGCCGTGTCAAGTCGTCGAACAAATCAGATGCATGAATTGCGTCGTGCTAAAAGTCTTGTTCCTCGCTTTCGCTGCAGCCCCGTTCAGGAATGTGCGCCATCGTCGTGCGAACATCGTCATTAGCGTGGCTAAAGAGTGTGTGAAGCGCTTAATCATAGTGTCGTGTTAAAAAAAGGGGGGAAAAATGGCAAAAAGCAACACCCACGATCCCTTTTCCCGAGTGGCAGGTGCACTTTTACGCCCCCCCCCCCCGAAAGACAATAGCGAACGATCCGGAAAAGAAATGACACACGGAACAAGCCTCCATCGTGTGTGTGTGTGTGTGTGTGTGTGTGTGTGTGCGGACGGACAGCAGTTATTAGGCATTTTATTTCGAACGATCACAAACTCGTCACGGAACATCAAACGGAATTCCAACCGGAGCTATTTTTGAAAGTCACCCGCCATCAGGGCCCGCTATTGATGCTCGTGGACATTTTTATTCCAACGCTTAACGATGCATCTCGTTCCGGGAAATGGCTGTCAATACGAGTATCAAAATAAACTGACCATCGGCATGAGTAATAGCGTTCGAACCTGGGCTGGGATGAACTCGAAATCGAGGAACAGTTTAGTGGCGTGTCTCTGTATGGATACATTTTACCAGGAAGAAGGGCAAGGCATGTTATGGACGCACCTGGTGACGCCATCCAGCCACACAATCAAACACATTTTTCAGCCCACACCTGAGCTCCTGACTCAAACTATTCCTATTTTTCTGTTTTCAAAAGAAATGTTGTGAAATGGACCCGCTTGCTGTACTGTCCCGCTGGAATTGAATTGTTTAGAGACTATCCGGAGAGATCGCTTGGGCCCCCAACTCGATGGTCAAGTCACCTGCACGAGCCTGTTACCTGTTGGCTCACAAAACAGCGCTCACTCTGCCGGGATTAAACCTAATGAGACGTAGGACACACGATACACACGGGAGGTATTAGCTGCATTCTTCGACTGTCCGCACAAAGGCGGGCACGTTTTCGAGCCAACCCCGATGACAGTGCGCTCTTCTCGCAATCGCAAAAGAATAGCAATTGATACAGGCAGCTTGGGCTTTCAGATGCAAAACTGCACGTGACCCGAATGTTGCTGTTTCGCTAGCATTGCTTTACCTCCAGTTGTCCCGCTCGGATTGTCGTTGCGAGTTTGCTTTACTTCCTTTCATCCAGCGACAACAACTCTCGTGCACAGCACATGTCCGGAAGATTTCCAAGCATTTCCTAAGAAGCCGAGTGGGCTGTGTTTAGCAAAATTGAAAAGGATGTATGGAGAAGCAATGGAAATATACACCCACCGAACTAAAGCCGCTCGCTCGCACACTGATGGCTCTTTTCACTGCAAATGTCACAACAGCATCTGGTGGGCTGGAAGACGTACCGGAGATGACGTCACTTCACCCGCTATGACGTTTTACAGCCCGAGTGGGTTTGGGTGGCTTAGCGTGGGGGGGTGGGGGGGTTGGTTTTAGGTTTACCGGTTTGCTTGATGTGCAAACCGCCGGGGATAGGGAAGATACCGGCACCGCAAGAGGCCCACGCTGTGAAAACAATTACTCGGCGAGTTTGTTTAATGTACAGGAGCGAGTCGCCCCTCGCCAACCACGGACCACGCGCAGACGTTTGTTTTTTGTCTTTTGGTCAAGTCGTTTTGTTATCAACTGTTTGAGGCAATTTATCGTTTGGTTGAGAACGGAAAGACGCATCAAAATTGGAAAAGCACACGGCGGAATGAACCGTCCCACAATTGGAGAGGAATAACTGAACACGTGGTTCAAACATTAAAATCAGTTGGAAATTCTCATTTTTCGAAACATTCTACATGAAGCGTAGTGGGCTGGAAACTAAACCTTTCGTTCATCACCCACACTGGTGCGCTCGTTCAGAACTCGGCCACACGTGTGCCCTACGGTATTTGTGCCAGATCTTTTCATTGAAGAATCGTCTGCTGTGTGATTTATTAAATAGTACGAAATAAAAAAAAGACAACTGTTGGAAACTGGCCCACTTTTTGCAGATCAATTTTATGTTTGCTTCACAAACAAATATAGTAAAAAAAACTTCATTTAATCACTGCAGCGGGTGTTACATGGCATAGTGGGTGTTTTGCTTCGTCTGCCAGCATCCAAGGCTGACCATGGAAAATTAATTAAACACACTCGCCGGAGCAGCATAGCGATAGTGGCTGCTGCTGTACTGGCCGAATAAACACACGCAACACTGATAATGGAATTGCTGGTTGCGCTAGTGCGCGCGGTTGTTAGTTTGCCCTTTTCCCAGCAATACTGTTCGTGTTTGAGTGATAGACAAGGCGCAGCTCTTCAATTTGCATCTCACTAAGCCTCCTGGCGAGTGTGTGTCCACGGTTGGCGACAAACGAGTCGTTGCTGCAGTGTTCTATTTCGATTGAGTAAACGCAATTGGGTGTATGGTGATGTTTGTTTAGCAGTAGAAATCGCCAGATACGAGCCGTTTTTTAGGCTCTTATTCAATTTTAGAGCTTTGGGAAATTGGTACAACAATGGTCATGCATTTCATTCCTATTTAAATATAAAACATATCTCTCTCTTCTTTCCAGATTTGGGTCGTTTTAAGCTTTAACGATACATTCAACACCGGCGTATTTCCAGCGAGCGTGAACACGATGAAAACGGAGGAGAAAACAAACGTACCGCGGGTACGGATAGCCGTGCTCGGCAATGTGAATGTCGGAAAATCTGGTGAGTAATCGGGCAGTATACATTGTTTTCCTTAATGTCTCACAATTGATTCGAAGGTTAGTTTTGAAGGTTTTCCAAACGTGTGCTCTCGGAAATTGTATCCTTTTTTCTTCAAACAAACATAATTTCTGTGGTGAAACGTATTACATTGTGGTGTTCCATTTGGCAGTGGTAAATAAAGCAACCGCTCTGCTAGATGTAGTGCGAGACACTCGAGTCTCGAGTTTCTTCCACTCCGGCCAGTGAGCACTCTTTTGTTTGATAATAAACAATCGTTCAAGTTCGTGAATCCTTGGATACGCATACACCGGGAGCTGCAATGAAAACGCCACGCCACTTTTCCACAAGATGGTTCTCGTTCACGATCAGCTCGCAGCTGATCGCGCAAGCCGTTCCCCAAAAGGTGGCAATTTTCGGATGCCACCCCCAGACCTTGAACGTGCCCTCGGAAAATTTGAATCAACCAATAGCGATTGTTTGTTGTTCTTTCTTTTGCATGCTCTTCGGCAAACAATCGCACTTGGCTTTGGCTTTCGATAGCAGAATGAGAAGGCAGAGACAAATGGGTCATTTTTCACCGCAAAAAAAAAACAATCCCTTTCGGTTCGTGTCCTTCGCTGGTTTTGGACTTTTCGGGCGGGATCACGCACCTCAATCGAGAAGCACAGAAAACCATAAATTGATTTATTTTCTATTGCGATTGGATTCAGTGCATTTATTGAATTTTCACTACTGCTGAAACGTTTTTACTGACGAATATAGCACACTTTAGACAGGGTGGTTTGCCGAATGCCACGGACGTGTTGTCTAACGATGCGGGGCGCAGGAGCTGTTTTGATGATGCCAGCTTTGAGTTTTTGTGGGCAAAAGAAAAATGGACACTTGGTACGTGACCTGCACTAAAACCCATAAACCGATGTGACTTTAAAACGCCAAGCAGCCAACAGCATCAGCTGGACTTTGTGTTGTTTTGTTACAGCGTACGCAGCACGGAGTGAATCATCACTCGTGGTGTCGTGTATCCGTTAGGCGTAGAGCAGAAGAAGTTTTTGCTGAACAGGTCTCTTTAAAATACACACGCCTAACGTTTTGGTGAATGATGGATGGAAAATGTGGGGTGAAACCATAAGTGAAACGTGCTGTGCCCAGCAGTGGCGTTGGCTGCCATTGCTCATCGACTTGGCAGCCATTCAACAGACACGCCGGTTTTGAGGAATATTGTTTTGGGGGTGCTTGTTGTAGGAAAAGTTTGTGCAAACAGAACTCTGGTTTTTTTAGGAACCTGTTTTAGCAAATAAAAGAGCTGCTAAAATTGATTGCTTTTGCAACGTTCAGGATTGTTCTCTCGGTCGGAGGGACGTGCGAACAACAGAAAAGCGTTTTTTCGTGCTGCTATCGGAATAAGAAGAAAAGGACACCATTTTGCGACAATTATGAAACCGTCACTCATCGTCATGATTTTTCTCTCGAACTCACTGGTACGAGTCTGGTGCCAAAAAAAACCCGCACCGAACCGTCCTGCTGCAGTGCTGCGCCATGCCAAAACGGGTGCCAAATGTTGATCGATTTGTTGTTCCCTCATTGAATTGGAAGGGAAATATTTCATTTCGCTTCCGATTCGGATAAGATATGCGTCCCACCAGGTAGGTAGGTATTTTCATTTCACGAGCAGGACAGATTCCTGCTTCTGCCGCTGCTGCTTCACCTGCCCGAGTTGGGTGACACTTGGCTTGCGGGGCGAGACCTTCACGGTTGCCGTACTCTTTGCCGCAGCCAGCAATGCATCATACCGTCGCGCGAAAGTACGGCATTTGTGGATTATTTTTAACCCAGGTGGGATCAACTCGGACCGAGAAAAGTCAAGCGATCTGGTGTGACCGGGCGCGCTGGTCTTTGCTATTTTCTTTTGCATTTTTATGTGCTTTCTTACCAAACGGTTTCAAACGGTTGCTCCTTTCTCGGGTTGCCTCCAAATGAGGAATCTTTTCTTTTTTAACTTCCGTTTGGATTTGAAGTGACGAAATCCGTCCCATAACATCCGGGAGAGCAGAGTGAAACTGGTAGGTAGGGTGAACACCTCGGGGAAAGGAAAATAAATATGCACTTTATAAGTTGAAATTAACCCTCCTCCGGGTAAAGTCCATCCACGGAACTCATTCCAACTTTCACCGAGCTGTCAGCGGCAATGGTGGCTGGCAGAACCGAAATTGAGATATATCGGTCCGTACACACAAAGAAGGCGAGCGGCGTATAAACAGTCGAACCAAACAGAACTTCCCCCATTTTGACCCATTCGAACCGGTTTGCTGCACATTCACCGGCAAACAACATCATTTCCTTCGCGGTCGTGTGCATCGGGAATGCAGGTGGGTGGAAGGTGTAGAAATTTTCCATCGCCAACCAGCTTATTCATACACGAAGACGCATGCCACCCCGCACGCAACCAGCCCTGGCCCTGTACACCGTGTGGCCCAGCGGCGGTTTTTGTTTACGCCGCCTGTGTGCACATTTTATCTCAATGAAGCTGCTGCTGCATGGTTTTATATGTTATGTACCATTCCCGTTGTATTTGAATGGTTGAAAGATGGCGCAATTTAATGATGGCAATAATTCGATACTTGCCATGCAAATGTACGTACACGATGAGGTAAGCGTTCGTGTTTTAGGGTTGTAAGGAAAGTGAGAAATCGTTCAGCCATTCAGCTATTGCGAGCTGCTGCGTCGCTTAAAATGTTTAATAAAGTAAATCACTTTAAAAACTAAAGCGTCTTTGCCCTTACCGCTTGCACCGAATCGCGCCCGGGCAAGCGTGCGATCGTTACCGATTTAACGACTTTTTTACGTGTCGATGGGTGTATTTATTTTCTATCAATTTCAAACGGCGCAATGCACGAATGCAAAACAAGCCCGCTCACTGGAACCGAACTCGAACTCGGGCACGCTATCGTTTACTAACACGTTGTGGCGTTGATTTCCGTGCCCTGATCGGTGATCGAAATGTCGACTCGACAGCTATTCAACTCGTAAACATTAACCGCCCAAAGGGGACTGCTTAGTATGTGCCGCTATTCACGGGGAAGGGGATGCAACTACTGCGAGCTGTACGATCACGCTGTGCGAGGATGGCATTTGCTTTTTGCTGCCGCATGCTCTGGCGATTGCCTCCAGGACGCCAACAGCACAGGAGTTCATGGGAATGAAAAGGGATGATCCGTAGGAAATTGATTTATTGCACCACACTACACGGTGCACGGTCCAAGGCATCGTATTAACCGGCTCGATCAAACGCAATTCAATCACTCAGCAAGCGGTTGCACATCACAGTAAGGGGTTTGAATGTGCGCCCATGGTGATTGCTGCAAGGCCATCCCGGTGCTCCGGCACAAACGGATGACATTGTGTGTTCATTGTTCGGTGGGAAAAACCCGTTGGGTGTAGGAACCACTCCCCTTCCTCCCCCCCCCCCCCGGGCGGTTGTAACAGCAAAATCAAATCCACAAACACTTTACGCAACCCCCAGCTGCTTAAGTTGCTACTTCCGGTGCTTGTGTTGCCAGTGTGACAGATGTTTCCCTCGCTGCTGGAAATAAGGGGAAACAAAATGAGGTTAAAAAGTGTGTTGAAAGCCAACCGTCAAGGCGTCCTTTGTCTAAGCGTGTTGGACATAGGCCATCGAACCTATTGGTCCGGTCGGCGGGAACTATTAAGTGTCCATTAGTGTGATCAGAAAGCACTACCTGTGACAAGAGTGTGTTCAAGCTGAAGGGCGCCCCGGGCCAAAACCCATTCCCACTGTGCCCTGTGTCATCCCACACACGTTTGACAACTTCCTGTTGATAGTTGTGGTAGTTGTGACAAGCACCTATTCTAATAAGCACCGGCTCACATACATCTTTCAGCAGCTCGAGCCGTGCACACGTGGTTTTCGGCCTCCCGCCACACGATGACAGGCCGTTTGAGGCCGTCGACCTCAATTATTACTGGCCCGGTCGCCA
This sequence comes from Anopheles epiroticus, assembly GCA_000349105.1. Lineage (NCBI taxonomy): Eukaryota > Metazoa > Arthropoda > Insecta > Diptera > Culicidae > Anopheles > Anopheles epiroticus. The sequence goes on along the minus strand of KB670047.1, from coordinate 172,955 downwards.
AAAAAGCGCAAGATTGATGGCGTTTTCAATGCGGCGTTGGGTGCACTGTTTTTTTTTCTAAAACCCCTCCTACGTCCGTTGCCACTGCTCGAAAAACGGATGTAACGTCTGATTGACAGCTTCGATTCTTGGGTGACACATGGCAACAAACGCTGATGCAAGATCAACTTGTTTAGTGGTGTGTGTGTGTGTGTCCTTTTCCCCACAGTGTGACATACTTACTCGGGATTTGGTGTATCAATTTTCACAAGTAATGAATACTTTATTCTCTTATATTCGGTTCACCTCCTTCGCGCACGTCTTCCGAGGGTATTTGCGTTGGTCGTTTTTGCTTTCCTTCTTTTGAAGATTGTGTTTTATCTTGCTGCCCACGCGGCCCCCTTTCCATTTCAGAAAAGGGCACACGAAAAATCGCCCAACAGTCGGTGGGTCACCAAGATGAAAGTCAACTTGCCAAGGTCGCTCGGCCGTGGAGTTTGCCCGCAGATGTTTTGTCAAATTTATCAATTAGCTTCAAACAACGACCGACGCGCAACCACACCGTCCCCGATAGCGGGCATGGGTGCTACGGTAGGCGAGAACTTCTTTGGTGGAAAACGACCAAGAAAAGTAAACTTTCTGCATTGGCAAAAAGGGCAACAGAAGCAAGTAGAATGTGGTGATGGTGAGCGTCGCTTATCGAACGCCGTCTTTGACCTAGATCCTAGGTGCCCCGGGGTTTTTTTTACCCGGCGGCCGGTTTGGTCTTGTTTGGTGGCGTGTGGTCGTAAAAAACACACCCGCAGTACTGGTAGGAGATATTAAGTGGCAATAGAACTCTGTGAACCTTCCGTGTGTCCGTGATGATTGTAGGAGATTTTTCATCACGCCCGCAATGGTTCGACGCGTTTGCAGCGGTGGTGTAACGAAGCATACAATCGGGCGTAGATCCGTCTGTCTGTGGGTCGAATTTGAATACAATCCTGCCGGCAACGCTAGAGAAATTGTGTGAGGTTTTTGCGACGAAGAACGTGCATAAGCTGGTAAGAAAACATGCGGCACATGATAAAGCAGACGGTGGCCAATGTTGGGCGTCAAATATTATTGAGGTTAAGGAAAGACGTTCTCGTTTGCCGGACGTAATCGACATTCGCCTAAATGACTAATGCCGGTGTCGTTTTCACTTTCTCTCGCGCTCTCTCTCGCGCAAAGGAATGTTGAAGCTTTAAACGGCCACACAATTAACCTTCGAACCTTTGACGTGCCTGCGTGATGGAACCATCATTCGCACATTTTATAATTTCAAACTCAGTGAAGAGCATGAGCTCCAAAGGCGGGCTTCCTGCTTTTAGCTTTTAACTGTTACAAGAAGTAACGGTTTACAGGGAGCAGAAAAATAAAAGTGACGCAACGGCCATGTACGCACACCAAGGGCAAGTGGTCACTGCAATTCCCGCTGCGCCTGTTGCAAACAGTGCGTCCGAAGGGTAGCCGCGTGTTGTGCCACATGCGCTCTTAAGGACTACCGCTCAAGATGACACGTGGCGTCCTTCTTGACGATACTAACGCTCTTGCTTGTGGATCCTGACAAGTAACAAGCTTTGGGTAATTGCCGTCGCTGCAGTAATGCAGCAAGAGAAGATAAAGTAAATGTAAATCACACTCACTTCAAGGATTTCTGGGCTGACTGATGTGTCTGACGCTTTCCCGTTTCCATTTCCGTTTTCCGTTTCCTCTTCCAGCCCTCACCGTGCGCTACCTGACGCGAAGATTCATCGGGGAGTACAGCTCCAACACTGACCTGCTCTACAAGCAAACCGTCACGCTCGACAGCGGCGTGCTGGATGTGGAGATTGTGGACATTTCGGCGGAGAACGACAACGGCTTCCCGGTGGAACAGATCCAGTGGGCCGACGCTTGCCTAATTGTGTACAGCATCACCGACCGGGGCAGCTACGAGTACGCCCAGCGGTCGTTGGCCGAACTGCGCCAGCTGCAGAACGCCCCGTCGGCCTACCTGGTCGGCAACAAGGCCGATCTGGATCACCTGCGTGAGGTAAGTGTCGATGAGGTTGACCTGCCATTGAACCCACTTGAGTGCTGGCAGCCGCTTAATTGGGAGCTGGTGACATATCCCACTTCTCATTTGACTTCCTATCGTTGGGCAGTTGGCGTTGCTGTTACGTAACAAGGGTTAACCGAGTTCATCAACAGCCCACCGGAAGTGCTGGAGTACGGGCGATAATAAACCGGCTTAGAACCGACACTCGAACGCGTTGGTGCCGTAGGCGACAATAGGAGTTAACGTACCGTGTAACGCACCGTGGCAGTAGCATGGTATTTGAATGGAAAGTTCCCGTTTTTCGATTCAAATGCTTACAGTGGATGGGCTGCCCGCTGCCCTTTCCGAGGAAAAACCTACACAGTTTCCCTATCGGTACCGAGATATTTTCGTGATTCGCTGCACGCTGCACGAAACTAGAATGCTCCCACTCAGCGATGAGGATAGCATTACACCGAAATGATGACATTTGCATTTGCCATGACTTGTACATATGACTCCATGACAACGCTTTTCAATGTGCTCGCAGTAGAAATTGATAATTAAGCCAACCGTTCATCCAGACGCGGTTTTCACCCAGACAAACAGGTTGACGGTGAGCATCTTTTACCATCGGTTGGGGGGCATCACAGCACTTAACCTTCGCCGAGCAGCTAGCATGCGTCTGGATTATGTTGCAAAAATGTTCATTTTTCACTGCGTCAGTGCGCGGTTTTTGGGAGGGGGGGGGGAGGATTCGAAGGGTGGTGTAGTGAAAGGGAATGCGAGAAGAAAATCTGCCCCGAAACGTTTGTATACGTGTGCGTACGGCAATTAGAGCGTGACGTGAAATTGAATGGAACCTGAGCTGCTCTTGGGTCAGCAGACGGGCCGGATTTTTGTGGAATGTTGAACCGTCGGAACGTTGACGGTGTTTGGTTGGAATCGGTTTTCTTCTGCTCGATTCAAAATGGTAATGCGGCCTACAGACAGAGAGAGAGAGAGAGGGTGAAAGAGAAAAAGAGAGCCAGTGAAAAGAATTTAATGAAAATGTTACATTTCGAGAAAAGTTTTCCTTCTATCGCTGAGGGAATCGTTTCGATTGATTCGATCGTTTAGCAATCGTTTTTTTGCTTAGGATTTGCCATTTAACGGGAATCAATTTACTCGAAACATAGCATTCGTATCGAAAAGGGAGCACAAAAAATCGCATTGGATTTCCTTCCTGCCACCTGCTACCTTTGCAGCTGCTCATTGAAACATTCTACACCCTTCTGTTTAAACACTCCTAGTAACAGCATCGAGGCAAAAGTATGCTACTTCTTAGTCTCATGGCTAGCCATCGGTTCGAGTTATTAGTGGTTCCGCGAAAAACACCATGCGTCTCCATCGACAGCTACCAATGCTGAACAATGGAGCTGGAAAATAAAAAAAAAAAAACGAAGAAAAGTCCTCACGGGATGTTTTATTCCACGATCATCCAGTAGGGCTGAGTATCGCTTTTCACGTGATCGTGGCGTGCTGATCGTGAAGAGCAAAAAAAACACACCACACCACTTGACTATTTGCTTGTTGCTTATGGTGAGATAAATCTATTATCGATTTGGTGCAAAGTGATGCTGGCAATCGTTCGATTGGGAAAGAAAAGCTTGAGATGGAAGGTGTAAATTTCCGTGGGATGAGTACGCTGTCAGCAATGCCCAAAATTATTGATTGATTTTTTTCAAATTTGATTTTTTGTTTGAGTAAGATATTGTATCTTTTTCTTGTATCAAATTATGCTGTACTTTTTTCCTCTTTTTGATATAATCGAAAGAGTTAGAGGCTTTATTTCACAACTTATGTATCGAGAGTAGAATACTTTAACTTTATTTAAAATAACTCATTCTCACTTCACAATGCGGAAACACGTGCCAGCCCCAAACGATGCATTGTGTTCGACTTCATGCAATAGAGCTTGTTGCATCATCTAGCTCGAATTCGGTGAGCATTGTTCGTTTGCCGCGTAGAGATAAATATTTAGGAAGTAAAACGTTAAACCACAAGCACATGCTGCCAGCAGTGGATCAGGTTTGGAAACGGCTGGAAGGGACGTTTGTTTATTCAGGACGGTGGATTAAACTCAGCGAATTATTTGTTGCATGGATGAGTACGTGAGAGCGACTCCGATCACGCTGCAACCACGTTGCAACCATGTGCATCGTGCATGATCGAATCGAATTTTTCGATCGATTAGTGCGTAAGCCAACCCGATCGCGCTAGTTTCGCTGTTTACAATAATGAAAAATAACGATAACTGTATCGAAACTAGAGAGGGGAACGGGGGGAGGTATATGAAATCCGGATTGGCCTCGTTCCGTACACACCAATGCCAGCTGTACTGCACTGTACAGTCGTCACCTGTTGCGACGTTTCGCACTGCATTTCATTAGTCACGGTGAAGCCTGTTACCGTGGCACGAATTGCTCTTAACCAGCTACTAACCA
>KB670047.1:98637-150117 GCA_000349105.1 Anopheles epiroticus | reverse complement strand
AAAACTTTATCCTTTCCTTCCTCTCTATTTGTGTTGGGTTTTGCGACGCATTTAATGGAAAGGACGACTCGTAACGGAAGCGGGACGTGGCCAGACAGTTAGGTAATGCGGTCCATTTAATGTTGTTTTGTTTTGTTTTGTTTTGATGTTTGCCCTTGTTTTTTTTTTTTGTTACAACAAAGACCGAGTTACCACACACATGCCCGGGCTGGCCGCGTAATGGCCGTTATTGTTCCGCTCCCGAGCGTTGTAAGCGAACTTTGGTGCATTTTCTAGAAGGATGCTGCAGTCACTGAGTCCGTGTGAGGGAGAGAGAGAGAGAGAGCTACAAACACTATCTACAGGTGGTTTTCCTTTCTGCGCCTAATGAAAGGAAAGTTCCACGACCGGGAAAGGCAACACGGAAAATCCATTACGCGCGCTCACACGCACACACGTTGCGGCGCAAAAAGGCAAAGCGCACCAACAAAAGCGCGCACACACACGCGCGCGCGTTGCTGGAGAGTTCATTCGCGCGGTACAGACTCACATGGTCGCCGTCCCTCAACGGAACTATCGCAAAAGGCTTTCGGTGGAAACTGCTGTGAAAATTGCATTTCCAGCCGCGACGTTTGCGGCCCACGTGATACGGGCAACCGGCCGGATGATGCCAATGTGTAGGGTATGTACGTACGCATTCCCGCTAGGAGCACGTGGCCGCGAGCATTGCCGGTGCCGGCGGGATACGCCAATGACCCCGAGCCAATGCTGGTGGGCACCGAGACTTTTTTACACCATTCTAAAACAGGATTGCTTGCGAATAAAAAGTGAAGTTCAGCGATTGAGGCGAAAGGCTGAACCGAAACGGGTGGTTGTTGATCCACGGCGCTTCTCCCACGTGCTCGAGTTTAGGGAAGGAAGCGTTGCGGCGTGTATGCTACCGCTTAAACATTTGCTGTGCTGCGCTAATTTAACTAAATTTGCCATTGCAAATAGGTCGTGACACGTGCTATTTTTACCAACAGCCAAAACTTCTTCCGTACTACACGTGTGCTGGCTGCTGGGAAGGGCGTAATGTTTTTGTGGTGAGATGAGAGGGTTTTTTTTTAATGCGCATCCTTTTTTGTGGGCTGGCGGGCGGTTTGAAGGCTTTCTGGCAAGTCAGCGAACGGATTAGTGGTGGATGGGTTAGCGTTAAAAACGATACATGCGATGCTGATTATATCCTCGTTTAATGGGAAGTAGTTAGAGGTAGCAGCACGACAAAACGGAAAGGAAGTGTTTGAGAGAGGTAAAGTATTGAACAACGTTAATAGACATGGTAATGGAAAGAATTTTGCTTGTACAAGGTAAACTTACTTACTTACTTATCGAGGTGGTTACTTACATACTTACTTACTCGGGCGCTATAACCACTTCGCGATCTTGGCCTACTGCTGCAAACTCCTCAAAACCGCTCAGGGTCTGATGGCAGACGCCTCCTCTGTCCATGTGGACGGCCTAAGAGGATTTTACGGGCTGGGTCGTCCGGGTCCATGCGTATAACATGGCCAGCCCACCGGAGCCGGGCGAGCTTAATCCGCTGCACAACGGAGAGATCGTTGTACAGCTCGTACAGCTCGTCGTTGTATCGGCCCCTCCATTGTCCCTCCTCACGTATGGGGCCAACAATCCTCCTGATCATCTGCCTCTCAAACGCGGCTAAGATGGTTTCGTCAGATTTGGACAGATTCCATGTCTCAGAGGCATACGTGAGTACTGGAACTATGTAGGTGCGATATAGTCCCACCTTCGTCCGTCTGGACAGGTTTTGTGAGGTGAAATGCTTCCTCAGGCTATAGAATGACCGGCTGGCCGCCAGCATACGTGCGCGAAGCTCGACTTCTATGCTGTTATCGGTGCTGACTTTTGACCCAAGATAGGTGAAATTTGGGATGACTTCGAAAGTGCGTTCACCTATCCGTACGTCACCCCTACGCAAATCGGCATTTGTTAGTAGGGCCGCCGGTGGTGCCACCATCAGGTTGGTCTTCACCTCGTTAGTCTGCAACCCGAGGTCTTCTGCCGCCTGCTCGATCCTTGTAGAAGATGGTTCCCGAAGTATCCACCGCCGAGTAGCAGATGACCCTCTCTAGCACCTGGTTAAAACAGAGACAGGAGAGACAGGCTGGCGCAGACCATTGGTGGTAGCAAAGGATCCTGAGAGTTTTCCATCCACCTGCCTGGCCTGGACCAACGGTAAGGATAAATGTATCTCCAAGGTTCAATCAAATGTTAGTATTTAAGGAACGATTCTTTTTTAGTGAAGAAACCAAATTAATATTAAAACCTCAATGGAGAACATCTCGACTTTGGTTTGAATTTTCTTGACTTCTCTTCAGGATTTGATTTAAACCTAACCCCCGGGTACTCTGCCCTAATCCGAACGTTGTTGTTCCAAGCTGGTCCACTTTTGCGGCATATGTTAGGTTCCGATGCACTGAGAACACTAGCGAGATTAATGATAATGAATCCCACTACTTCTTAAAACCCGTTAGCGGTGGAATAAAGATCTTAGACGGCCATTTCCTTCGCGTGGTCTGGATCGAGTTCCCCCGCCAACAGCCTCTTTTGAATTCTTTTTAGAGAAACACTACCAACCGATCTTACCAATGATTTCAGTTCTTTTTCCAGGCCCAAGACAGGACCTTCTCCTTTCAAACTTTTAAAATCTTTTCCACCCAGGAGTAACTTGCTGTGATAGCCAAGTATTCACATTTGAAAATGTTTACTAAAATGAAGGCTCTCTGAAGCTACATTTCATCTATATTCTCATTCAGGCAACGGTCTAACGCGGGACATTTTGGAAGCAGATCCGTCCCGTGGACCGTAATTGCATTGTTTGCAAGTTGCCATAGATTAATATTTGGTTTGGTATGTAAGATATGGCCTAGTTTCCAATCTATATCTAAGAAACTCGTTTCAGAGCTGCATTTCAGTCCGCAGGGCTGACTCCACTGGATCCAGCCAACGATTTCGCTGTGCTCCTCAACGCCTTATGCCGAACGGGTAGATCATCACGTGCCCCAACCAGCGTTTCCTTCCGACTTTGACCATCGTCAAGATGTCTCTCTCACTAAACACTTCAGTTAACTCATGATATAACCTGCTCACACACACCGTCAAAGATAGGCCTCGGATGTCCTCTACTAAATGGAATTGTAAATGTTCATTTGGATGTTGATGTGGGTTAGTTTTTCCAATAAATGTATGGATGATGATGCACAAGCCTTTCTGAAAAATCTGGTAATTAGAAGAAACAAAATGATTAACAAAATTGAAAAAAATATACACGTCAAAGAATCATGCACCAACTGAGACACTCTGTTACAGGACAGAAACTGGACTGGAAGAGTCCCCTTTCTTCTCGGATAACACAACAACCTCTGTAGGGTCAAGACCTAACCAGAGTGCTTTGGCACTTTTTTGTGACTGAGTGTACCCATCCATAGCAAAATTTTTAATCCTACGTACGGGTGGCTGTGACTTAGTGTACCCATAGCAGGATAGTCAATCCTGCGTATGGCGAGCGACAGTGGTCTGAATTGGATTCGATGCAACGTCTGAATGGGAGTCGACGCAGAGTCCCCTTTAGGGAGAGATATTTTTGAGAACATGCAATCGCAACAAGGACATGTAGGGCCAGCAACTAGGTACGTTAAAACGGTCCTTTATCTATTCATTCTTTTTGCCAAATGCTTGCTTTTTTACATGAGTTAACTTAAATATTGCTTACGGAAACTGTGCATTACGTGTACTTTGCTTCTTTTATCTTATTTTCCTCAGTAATTATCTCGTCGTCCATTAGCCTATGCCATTTCTAGTGCAGATATTATGTCGTGACCGAAACGAAATACAGTTTCCCACCCTCGGGGACATTTCTATCCACTTTCTTTCCCACCGTTGGCATTTAAGCCTAGCACGCTAGAAATATCATTCCCATATCTCGGTGTATATGTAGCTGCCTCTGACCATTACGTTACGTAAAACAGGACGCGCGCTCTCTCCTTATTCTACCGCTCTTCCGCAAGCACTCGTTCTAGTAGGAAACCCCACAGAAAAAGGTCAAAAAGGTCTGTCCCGTTTTCTCCTGCATTACCATTTGGGGCTTGATGGACCTTGAAATTTCAGCGTCCGGAATTTCCTGCGTGAAGTGAGCGAAGGATTGCGCAATCTAAAATGCAGTGTTTGTGATTATGTTATGTGGATGGCAAGGATTTCAACAATAGGAAACTTTGGCTTGAATTATTACTTTATTGAACTGCTTTAACAGTACAGAGTTAAGATGCTGTGGTTAAATGCAACTCAACGCTTTGAAATGGTTTGAGATTCATGGCGGTTCCGCATGTAACACAGCAGTGAGAAGCAGTGCAGACGAGGTAAAGTTTTAAACAATAATCAAGCTACAAAAAATCACATTAGATCTATCGAGTCTTTGCGATGAGTACGGGGATGAAGTCTTCTCGACGAGATTGGTAGGAAGCCTAACGGCCTACAATTAATGGCACCACAAAGGCATTATCTCCTTTCCTTGGGTCTTTGGTAAGTGAGAGAGTTTCCGTTTCAGTTGGTAATGTCCGAGAGCAGCAGCTTTACGATATTTTCGATAACATTAACATCCGCCAGAATGCTCATATGGTCGGCACCCGGGAACTCTTTAGACACGATCGTTTGCTTCTGCTGCGTTGTCCATTGCTGACACGCTTCCAGCGAACGAGAATTTACCGTGCCGTCCCCATTGCCCATCTTCAGTACAGGTGTGCCACTCAGATCGTACGATTTTTGGTAATCCAAGCTGTGCAGCGAATGAAATAAGAAAAATCTTCAAACATCTATCGGAATGCTAACAAACAAATTAAACTTACGATTCCACGGTGTTAATTTTGCTTCCGTACAGACAATGCAACTCCACCCCAGGCGCAGTAAAATTGAGCGTGTACGGCAGGGAATCTTTGCGCATTTCCCACCCATTCGGGTAATCCAGATCGTTGAAGAACTCTTCCATCTGTGCCATCGTGTATACGCGCGACTGTGTCCGGGCGAGCACCTCGTTCGGTTTCCAGAACAGTGGCGAGGGCAGCAACCAGGCCAGCGAAGGATTGGTAATCTGTTCGGCTCGCATAACCTTCCCGCTCAACGCAAATGCACCAAGATCATCGCCGATCGCATACACCTTCAGGGCTTTAACGCTACCCGCCCATGCACCGGCAAGCGAAATCACTCGCTTTATATACTTTGCCTTCCACTGAGCCGTTTGGAGCTGAAGGAAGTGCAGCGTCATGGGGGCTCCCATGCTGTGCACGATGAACGTTACCGGCGTTTCGTGGTTTATGGTGTACGTTTGCTCTACCAAAAATTTAAGTTGCAAGAAGTATTCCTTATTTTCGGCTAATAAGAGAGGTATAAAAGAAAAGCAGTTTTAGAACAGTGAATAAACATAGTAAAGATCCTGTACTCACTCGGACCCTTCCGGAAGTCGTACGGTGCCCCAACGATCGATTTGTCCCGCACGTAACCATTAGCAACGAGTGCATTGGCAATGTTGACAAAGTACGCACCGACGGACGCATGCGAAGGATCAATCCATTCGACCGTTTCCGACTGGCCGAAGCCGGGAACGCGTGTTGTAACACCGGGCGAGTTTCGCGTGGTGCGTGTCACATTATCATACACCAGCCGAATGTTATCGATCCAGCAGTCGATTACCAGTGGAAGCAATAGTTCCTTGTTTAGCCAAAGGTTGAAAAACGTGGAGGTATGTTTCTGGCAGAGTATCGATACCTTGCTCGGTTTGTCGATAATTGCATCCATTTGGCTGCCGCCATCGCCAGGAACTGAAAAAAGGGTGAAAAAAAAACTTACAATCGTTAATCGTTCAAAACTACATAAAAAGTGATAAAAAAGTGTGGCACGTAATTGAACAGGAATCAAAATTGAAATTGAATTAACTAGATTGCTTGGATGAGCCAGACCGCTGGAAATGAAGGGTAACCATGAAAGCAATCTGCAACAATCTGCAGTAAACAACATCGCGCCATGTTTACATGCTATGCTCTATGGCGCGTTACATCCCCCTCCTCTAGTGGCGGTATGATCAGCATGCGATCATTTACGCAAATTTGCTTTATTTGTTTGTTTCTTCGCCAACGGGTCGTGACTCAACCGTCGCACATCTCGTGTTTCAATTGATAACCGTCCTTGCCAAACACAATCATCACGCTTTCGTACAACGAACCTGCGCTTGATAGGGTACGGAACGGGGGTAAAAAAGAATACAAAATCCTACTTACCAAACACAACGGGCGATAGGTGGCGTTCCGGTTCGAGCATATGACCGTATTTCTTGAAGAAATGCCTGAGCGATCCCAAATAAGTGCCGCCATGGTTGAAGAACACTCCCGAAGCTAGCGAGCAGCAGCCAATCAGTATCACACCATATACCAGCAGGTAGCGTATGTTCATCTTCCTTCAAGTGGAGCCGGGGTTCCGGATCCCGACACTATTTCTCACAACAACACTTCGAAGAACAATGATAAGGATATAGTTATCACTAATTTAATATATTCTATCGCCTCAATTTCACGTTACAAAAGAATGTTAGCACACAACCAATCAATACTGTCCGAATGGTGTGATGCTCTAAATCCGATACTGTCCCGACGTTATTGTGCAGCCGAAAATGAAGAAAAAAAAACACGCTCACAAAACGCTTGATACGCAAAAGCCAGGCTATTCCAGGGGGTTTGAACTCACGCGAATTGTTTTTGGTTCTTTTCGGCTGTCCCTGCGATTTCTGCTTGCTTCGACAGATTCCTGAGTACGACTGGATTGATTTGAGCCGGGATAGCGAGACACCACCAACGACGATGGCGATAACGGACGGTCGATTGCTTCTCAAGGGAATAGGCGGGAATCGTGATTTGATAACACACCAGCGAAATCGGTGCGACCTTCCTCCTGTACCCTACTCATCGCAATGATCGGAAAGAATCATTTCTGAATGTTTTTGTTTGGGATCGTCGTTATTTTGCTTTGATGAATTCCAGGGACAGTCGTGAACGGAAACCACTCACATCAATGTAAGAAAAAATGGAACTTACCGAAGTTTAGCTATTTTGCAGGGTAAATGGTCGGAAAACTTCGCACCATTCAGCTGAGCGATGGTTGTTATTTACATATGTAATCAATCAATATCAATATCAACATCAATATTGAGCCGCTCGATGCAGCGGTACTGCAAAACAGTACCGTTGTACAAAAACCAAACGTCTTAACGATGTCTATTTACGTTTGATATTGTATGTATGCCGATCCCAGCTACAATTGAAATAAAGCCAGGATGTATAAGATTCCAAAATGTTTCATTATTTATGGATGCTAAGGCATCCTTAGCAGAGTAATATCGAATTGTATCGGACTTAGTAATATCCAACTGACGGTTTGAATTTTAGCTAGAAACGTCTGACGCCAAGTTTAACGTCAGCGTGACAGTAGCGCACAATGGAGCTTGTTCATTCCATTGAGCGTCTGATACCTATTCAAATTCTAAATGTCGTTAACAGGCAGACAACGAGTTAAAATGTGCCCTTTTTCACAAATTTTTATGCAATCCTGCATTTGTAATGTATTTTGCATTTTTCTCTACGGCTTTGCGTGTCAATGCGAAATGTATAAATTAACTTAGCAAACAAACATTGAAATTGCTCTGTATGTCGACTTTTCTATAATTATCATGAAAAATGCACAAATATCTTTTTAAGTTGAGATTGTAATAAAACTGTTATTTTTCGGTTACAAAAATTAATATTTGATTCGTTTCATCTAATTTAATGTCGTTCAATTATCCTGCCCCATGTCGACTTCTGCGCCTCGTTTTGAAGCATCAAAAATCATAACAACCGCCATTTTTTATTATCGTCGATTGCAGCAGTGGGTACGCACTTTCTGTGAAAAACTCCGCCAAAGAAAAGTAGGCACAGACGAAAGCGGCAAAGGAAAACTCGCTGTGCAAACGCTTCGAACAGTTTCCGTGCGCTGGTGAGAGCAGACACCGAACGGGTGGAAGGTGCTACTAGTGGCAATTTTAGCGGTTTCTGAAATACATTTTTTACCGTGTGGCAATCGTTTTCTAGCGCTTACCATAAGTTAGCTTGAGTGCGCGTGTGTGTGTGTCCGAAGAGTGTGTGCGAAAGCGAGAGAGGTGAAGAGAGTTCGAACGCGCGCCTAGGAAAAGGAAGCGCAAACACACACATACGACACCACCACAGCGGGTAAAGTGACGCGCGGTTCGTTTCACAAAAACACTCGAAGCTGATTCCATCCGCTGTACCGCGCTGAGGGCACGCCACCAAAGCTATCCGGTTTCCGCTGTTCGGTGCATTGCTGACATTCGGCTACGTGTGCATAATTGTCACATAAAGTGTGCTCATCTTTAGCGCCCGCCACCATCATCATCATCATCATCGGCTTGGCGTCGGCTTATCGGACGGCTTAATTACGGTTGAGTGTGTGCGTGTGGAAGTGCGTACGCGCGGGCCACAGCAGCAGCAGCCAGCATACGTGCGGGGCAGTAGTCGTCATTCAGCTAAAGTAGCAGTCTCAGTGGTAGAAGCCTTCAAGTGCAGGAACGGCGGCATAGCATCGAGGGCAGAAAATCGTAGAAGCAGTAGGCGGCGGTGCAGTTTCCAAGCAGCAACCAGCATAAAATAAACAAAAATGTCCGATAGCACGGGTTACGCCGTCAACGATCTCGTTTGGTGAGTGGTTTGTAGCGTGGAAACCTTTTTCCAGTGAAAACTGTAAAGCTGTGTTTTGATCTACCTTTATGGGTTTTGGGATTGGAAAAGGCAGTGGTATGTTAGGTGCCGTGTGCGTGAGCAAAGTTACGATAGCATTTTGCATCGACGTCGCAGCGAAAGAAGCGGGAGAATAGAAAACATAACCTCAAATTTGGGGTGTTGTTTTTCTTTCCGTTCCTTCCCGTACCTGTGCCGATTGTTGGTAATATTTGATTATTTTATTTCCATTTTTCCCGCTCCCAGGGCGAAGATGAAGGGATTTTCCCCATGGCCAGGCCGTATCTCGGTGCCACCGGCAGAGCTGCGCAAAATTGCGGTGAAAAAGAACAACCCAGTGAAGTGTATTTTCTTTTTCGGATCCAACAATTAGTAAGTATCAGAAACGGATGATTGTCTTGTGGAGTAAAAAGTTGGGGAAACTGTTGCTCAATGTATGCTTTCATTTGCTTGCAGTGCTTGGATTGAGGAAACGCAAATTAAACCTTATCTGCAGTTCAAAGAAACGCATCTAAACTCGTCCAAAAGTGCTCAGTTCAAAGAAGCTCTGAAACAGATCGAAGAATTCCGTGTAAATCCGGAGGTAAATACGAACAGCTTTGTTTTCTCAATATCGAAAACTAATTCTTTTTCGTTTCGTAACAGAAATTCCAGCCTCTGTTTGTCGGTGAGAACGAACAAGCCAACCGTCCGGATCCAGACGAAGAGTTCAATAGATTACGCGAAGGCGTTGCCAGCGGAACGGAAGAAAGCGGTGCCGAGGATGGTGCCTCCGTAAACAACACGACGACACCCGCTGTCCTGGAATCGGTGGATGATGCCACCTCAACGCCACTGGTTAAGAAGGCGGCGAAGAAGAAAGTACGTGCCTCGTTGCCAATCAAGTTGAACGTGGATAAGGTGGTGTGTGAATCGATTATTCATTTATGTTGCTTGTTGGCACCATCAATTCCTGGTTGATCATTGTGTGTAGCATTTTAGTTATTATGCTAGTTAGATTCACTCCCGTACTGCAGCTGATGGTGCATTCCTACGTTGAAGCAATACCTTCCATCATTGAAACTTATCACTAATATTTATATTTGTTTCCCTCGTCGTGCAGACATCGGTGACAAAGGTGCGCTCAGTTGGCAACAAGGCCAAAGCCCTGCTGGATGATGGTGTAACCGGTTCTCCATCCCCCAAGCGCAAAAAGAAATTGTTGAACGATACTGCCGAATTGTCTTCACTGGACATCGATAGCTACGCTAGTCCGGTACGACGCAATGCCCCGGTCACACATCTGCTGAACCGTCCGGTAACCGTCACCCGGCCGGATACACCTGAGATCGACATGTCGAGCGTTTCGAATGCAGTACAGTCGCGCAATATCAAGGCATCCCAGCTTAAGTTCGGCTTTCTCGGGCTTGGCGTGATGGGTTGTGGGATTGTGAAAAATCTTATCAAATCCGGCCACTCGGTAGTGGTCTGGAATCGGAGCGCTAACAAGTGCCGCAAGTTCCAGGAGGTTGGCGCTGAGGTAGCGGACACACCTTCGGATGTGGTGGAAATGACTGATGTCACGTACTCCTGTGTGTCCGATCCGCAGGTGGCAAAGGATGTAAGTCATACTGGATGTCTGGTTTTGGAAATTGAAAGAATTTCAGTATCTTATTGTAATGTTGTTTCCCGTTAACCCAGATGGTGTTCGGTAATTGTGGTGTTATGTCAGCAAATCTGGCTGGCAAGGGATACGTTGAGATGACTGGCGTCGATCCGGAAACCTCAAACGACATCAATGAAGCAATCATCTCCAAAGGAGGACGCTATTTGGAAGCACAAGTAAGTAACGTTGATGTGTAATGCTGCTAAAGGATTACTTACTGCAACAGCAAACATTTCTGTTCGTTTTTGTTCAGATACAAGGATCGAAGAGTCAAGCAGAGGAGGGAACACTTATCATCCTAGCAAGTGGTGATCGGTTGCTATTCGAAGAGTGTCAAAGCTGCTTCGAAGCCATTTCCCGCAACTCGTTCTATCTGGGTGACGTTGGCAATGCGACAAAGATGAACTTGGTTCTTCAGATGATATCTGGCATTACACTTGCTGGAGTGGCAGAGGCTATGGCATTAGGTAGGTTCATTTCAGAGAGGGGTACATGCTAATTTTGTGGTGCTTGATTGAACAACACATGTTTTCGCTTTAATATAGCGGATCGCGCTGGACTGCAGCAAAAGGACGTGCTAGAGGTGCTTGAATTGACCAACATGTCATCGGAGATGATGCTGCAGAAAGGAAACGGTAAGCCACTGTGTTTTGTTCTTTATTTTCATTCATTCTCTGTTATTGCTCTAACGATTGCTTTTGTTGTTGTTCCCGCTCCGCCTATCCAGCTATTATAAAGGGCGAATTCCCGACCCATCATGCACTGAAGCACATGCAGAAGGACCTGAAGCTGGCGCTGAGTCTAGCCGATGGACTGGAGCAATCGTTGCCAATTACGGCAGCGTCCAACGAGGTGTACAAGCACGCTAAACGTCTCGGCTACGGTTCACACGATGCTAGTGCTGTCTACGTGCGGGCACGGTTTTAACAGCGACCGGATGGAGGACGACCGTCGTAGTTAGTGACCACCAACCACCACCATTGCTGCAGGTGGAATTAGGACGAAAAGGTTAGAGCAGTAAGGAGTGTCGATAGTAGAGAAGAAAGAATGACGAAATATTTTGGATGTCGATCGCGCGGTTTTCAGATGCGCGGCCGAATGTGAGACATCCTTATTTCTAATGTATGATTGTGTCTCCTGCTCTATTAATTTACGTGATTTTTGAATCACGGATTATCTCTTTATTTCGATTAGCGACCGTAAATTTTCTGTTGACTCTTGGAAAAAGTGCGTTTTTCCGCGTGCCACGCATATATTATCGAACATTTTACCTTATTCTGCGTCTTTTATTGAATGTGAATTGCATTCAACAATGCATAAGACAAGCCTTTTTGAATGAAACTAAACGTTGACAATAACATCTTGCTGACGGTATAGAAGCACAGCTTTTAGTGAAACGGAAATGAGATTGTCGTGCACGCAGATGGTCTTCTTCTGTTGCACCTATATCTTTTGGTCTTTACTTTCCGGCAACGAAGTGTTAAGTGAATCATCTCTGTAAGTTTAGAGTTGCTGCATTTATCAATTTAAAAGAATCAATCGCGGGACAAAATTGATGTGCAGTTTAATTCGAGTAATCAAAACAGGACCGCCGCTCCCGAAGCGTTTCGAGAAGGTGTTTATTATTTTTTATCATATTGTTGCACTAACGGTTGGCACTCGACTCGCTAAAGAGATTGCGAATAAAGCAAAGAGTTCTAGAGACACTAGCGCAGACACAATGCATAGTCGAAACTGCAATAGGGAATCCTGTTGAAGGGTATATAAATATTTTTTTTTAATTCTGGAAAGTGTTTTTCTCTTTTAGTTTTCTTTACATGTTCAACATATTTTCTCTTAGATTAAAAAAAACAAATGCGAAAGATAACTTTACTGTTCGGTAGAAACCCCCCTTATAATTTCTAGAGAGGAACAGGTGTGTGCTAGTGAGATAGGATAGCAGAGGCTGATCCTAAATTCTGGCAGAAACATCCCAAATTTCTTTTTAGTTTTAGTTAGATTTCATTAGGACGCGCACGTGTGAAGCTGAAGATAGTAAAAGTTTTGTCTGTTTGCTGCACTTGCAATTATAGTTGTTTTTTCTTCCCTTTATTAAAAAATCTTCACACTCACGTCCCAAAACCGTTCTTTCCGAGTTTAAATTCAAGCATCCTTTTCGCATTCGTTTTTGGATGTAAACAGTGAAAAAAAGAAGTTTTCGTGTAAGTACAACATTTCATCGCTATCATACGGACTGACTTTTAGCTGACGAAAAAAAAGAAAGCATGAAACATCGGTAGAAAAAAAAAACTACACACGTACATTGCGAAAGTCCCTGAATTCATAATTGTTGTTTCATGAAACGGTAAAATAACACAATATATAGCAAAAACCTAGAGGCGACGGGAACCGTTGTAGAGAAGGAAGAAAAAAGATTTGGATTTGTGAAAATGTAGGAATATTTTTTGGCAGACGAAAATAAAAAAAATAAATAACCTCATTAAAACACAATCCCGCTGAACAACGTATGTTGTGGTCAAATGTAAATGGAAAAGAGCTTTTTGAAAGATACATCTTTTAGTAATCCTAGTGCAAATCATCGAGGTGTGTACAACTATGCTAGTCTGTAGCTTTGAGTAACACATAGGATAAAATCGAGCTAATAGGAAGGGTTGGCTAGAATGTTGTCGAAAGGCGTTTTATGTTTTTTTTTATGAGTTTTTAGTATGTTCGATGGGGGAATACATCTACCCGTCGAAACGTTGGGAGTAGCTATAAACAAATGAATGAATAAATATAAAGGAACGTATCTATACAAAAGAATGTATTTTAACGGGGTTAGCAAGGCAATATAAATGTGTCGAAGTGTGTACTGGCAACGGTCATTTGCATGTTGCACAGATGTAGTAGAGCAAAACCTTCTATCTAAAAGCATCTAGATAGAAAAACATAAACTAGTACGATTAGCTCCAGCACCTTTCGTGCAAAGTATCAGTTAAGCATTGCAAATAACGCAAATAGTGTGGATAAAAATAAAACGACCAGAATTACGCCAAGGATTAGAATAAAGCTTGTGCATTTTTTTTTGTCAACAAAAACGTTGAACTTGCGTACTAGAATATGGGTAGCTATCAACAGACAGGCAACAGTCGTAGTTTAGTCTAAGTTTTCAGCTTGTGCGGTTACTCGTTAGTACTGGTTGCATGAGTGATTCAGTAGGTAGCAAGGAAAGTCAGTTATCGGTTTTTATTTTTATTTTAAGGACATTTAGGACATTGAACATTTTCGACCAAAACGTTCTGCCAATGGGAATTTAAATACTTCGTATTGACAGTTGCTCTTCTGTCATCTTAATTGTCACAAACCGATTGTCAAATTTCTTGATAGAACAGTTTCGTTAATTTGAACGAAGAATTGAAAGATTTTTTGATGAATAATTCAAATATTTCGTTTGAATAAAAAAAGGTTGCGTTTCCAAAGGACTTAACACAGAACGAAAATGGTAAAAATGACTCATAAGTTTGAGAATTAACATTTTTCAGATTATTATTTGAAACTCTCTTTAGAGATGAAATCGTTTTCTATTTGCAATGCAAATGCACATATGTGCCGAATGTGTTAAAAGGATATTTAATATGTTTTTAATTAGCAGTGAAATGAAAGATTTTCTATCCTTTTCACTTTTGAAATTTTCGTATGCGACTGCCAGAATAAATGAAAAATCGAACAGCAAAACGAAAAATAACATCAACGTACCCCAAATGGCCAAACGGTCGACCACCGTGCGGTCGGGCGCTGAAGAGCAAGAATGACAACAACAATAAGAAAATAAAATGGCGATCTTTGCGTGTTGTACATTTTTCATTGCGGCCGTTTAAGGTGATTTTTCGACTGAAAGTGATACGGAACCGTGCGTTGCGGGCGCGTAAGGGACGTCGGAAGTGGCCAGCTGTCGGAAAAACCTGTGGTCAACCGGATGTTCAGTGCGATTCGTGTGGAAAAAGACAGTTTAAAACTGCTCGGTCGCCACGGATGACTCTCTCTCTTCTGTTGGCGAAGTTTGTGCGAACGGGGGAATGAAATTTGTAATATGTGCATGATGGTGACGGTGGTGCTGCTCTTGATGATGACGAAGGTTGGTGGTGTGGTGAACGAAGAGAAGATGATGACGGCGTGAACACTGTATGAAAAGCGAGCAAAAAGATCCTGCCGCGAAGTTGCAAAGCGCCGCAAATAAACCTCGAATCGAACAATCACGGTTCAGCTGCCTGCGGAGGTCGAAAATTCGTGGAAGGAAATTAACCAAAACCTGCTCTGCTACGCTCAATAATCAATTCCGTGTAGTTTCCCGTTGTGTTTGCAGTGCAGACGGAATTCCCCCCCATTCACGATCGGTTTCTAACTGACGGCTTTACCTTGCCCCTTAAGCTGGCTTTCGCAACTTCGTCCAACCTGGTCGCCGCTGGTAAAGCTGGTTTGCTAAAAGTAAGCATTTTTCTCCCAGCCGTACTACCTGTACTTATTCATTATCATCGCTATCGATGGGTGGTGATGGGTGGCCTTTTTTCGCGGATGGTATATTTTTGAATTTTCCCGTTCCTTCTCGAAAGTACCATGGCGTAGGGTTTTGAGAAGGTAAAAGAGGGGGAAGAGGGGCGGTTGGGAGGGGTGTCAAAAGGGGGTGAAGGAAAGTAAATTATCAACCACGCGACGAGCGAACCCAGTATTGCGTACTATTTAGTGTGATGATGTGCTCTGCAAGCCTCAACGACCACCTTCTTCCCTCCCTTCCTCCCATTCCCACCCTAACCCCCCACCTCGTCCCATTACGATACATTGTATTGTTGCGTCAAAGTGTTTGTGAGTCACCGTGCGTGTGTTTCCTTATGGGAACGGAGGAAACCATCAAAACTCAACCAACAAGTACAGCAAGTACGATATCGTGCATTTTTATGACATTTTTGTCTTCCCGTCATTCAACATCAACCAATAGGAGGTGCAGAGGGCACACACTGTGTGTTACATTGTTGCATTGCACACGCAAACTCTTTTTGCCGTCATTCGCTCTCTCTCTTTCTCTCTCTCCCTGCTTTACACATACACACAGAGGAGAAGAAAAAAGAACCACACTACCACGAGATACGGTGACAATCGGCATCCTTCCGACGCTGCGCCGGTTGTGCGATATCCTTTGGCGAGAGTGGTGTGCGAAAGAGAGCAAAATATGCAGCTCCCCCGCATGACTACTTCTCCCCCCTTCCCCCTCCCGAGCATAAGGAAACACCGTTTGGATGGAACAAACTTTCAGAAATCCCATAAAAGTCCTTGTGCGGTTGACATTTGCGAGCAGCGAAGGCTACACACAGCGCCAAGCGCGCGCGAGCGTGTGTGCGCGCGTGTTGGTACGGGAGTGTGTGCGTGTTTATACCGTGTGGTTGCGTGTTTTTACGATGTGTGCATTGCTATTCCCCTCGAAGCATGCCATGCATGCGTGTGCTGATTTCAAGCACAGAGGGGCACGTTCGCTCTCCTGCCATCGACTGTTGCTGTTGCTTCGCTGCTCGGTGGAAAAGTTTAAACTTTTATAGTGTTTTGATTAGTTGCACATTTACTACTGCTGCCTTACAATCTCATGCAAATGGAGCGCTTTGAGCGCAAATCGATGCGGTGTGTGCGTATGTGTGGTGAGCTTTTGATTTCCATGCAGGGTGAATGTTTTAATCGCCGTTTTGTTTTTCGAGACTCTGCTCTCCGTGAACAGTGCCGACGTGTGACAGAGGGCTGCTTTGTGCGTGGTTTAAAAAAAAACCTCCCCGTTATGGTGAAAGCTGCAATAGCTTGTACCCGTGCCGTGCCCAAGAGCGCAAAGAAAAACAAGCCCAAAAAGAATATGCACGTAAGAAAAACTTTGGGAAAACAAAGCAATCACCGACACGACGACGACGACGACGGCTACACGGCGACCATCGTTGTTCGGTGGCTGAGCTTTTCCGTCCAACCACACACACAGTGTGTGTGTGTGTTTTTTTTTTTTGGGTGTGTATTGGTGCTGAGGGTGAAGAAAACGGTGCTGAAGGTGGACAGAAAGCAAGAAGCCCCGCTTGTTGAGAAAGGTACGTACCTGGCACACACCGAGAGCCGTACCTTTCGGTGGGCAAATGCGAAAACTCGTTGCGAAGCGGCAGACATCATCAGTCGCAATCATTACGGATGCGAATCGACGCACAGTGGGTCTGGGTTTTTGGGGCAGGAAGTGACAGTACAAGAAAAATAAACCCACACTCTGCTTCCCGATACACGAAGCAAGTGAGAAAAGCACACAATCGCCCCATCACACTCGCCAGTGAGAAGTGAATATTTCGTCCGTTCCGTAATGAGATGGTTTTTTCGGGAAAAGGGTGTTTGGAAGGTGGTGTGCGCGAGGGTAGATCCAAGTAACACATGAAAAGAAGAAAAAAAAACACGCTCACTGCAAGATAGAGCCAATTATAGAGAGAGGGGGACCTCTACAAGACTGGCTGTGTGATTATGTGCGCGAGAATGGTGTAGACACACACTGATCGCGCGAGTAAAAAAAAAACCCATCGTGGCGCGGTGTGCGTGTGCTCTTTTGGTCGCACGTTGGAGTCTCCACTGGCCTGTGCTCCCCTCTCCACTCCCCCTCGCCCAACGCGTCTTCTTTTGCTTCTTTTTCCTCGGTCGGACCTTTTTCGGGCTGTGACACAAGCACATAGGCGCGCCGCGGATGAAGAAGAAGAGGCCGTGTGGTGGCTCCACACGATACACGGCAACACAGCAACAGTAGCAGCAGCAGCAGCAGCAGCAGCAGCTGTACGTCGTGAACCAGGCCTCGCCGCGAATGAGAAAAGTGAACATCTAGAAAGGCGAAAAAAGTTACAAACACGGATGTACACAAGTGCACAGGATGAGATAGGGTGCTGATGCTTGATCGAAAAGCTATTCAACAGCCGACTGTTGCCTCTTCCTTCCCTAATATTGAGATTGTTTCCAGCAGTGATCCTTTTAAAACGTCGCCTGCTTTGTGGAAAAAGCTTACCTCTGTTGCTCGATCACCATTCAATATTCGATTGCCACACACAAAAACGTGTCAAAAGCTGAAGGGAAGTGCCATTGGAAAGGAAGAAATCCGTTCGGTAACCGGCGTCCAGCCAGCAGAGAAGAAGCATAAGCGCGAATGGAAGAAAATAATTATTGTTGAAGGGTTCCACGGTGTGGTAAAAAGGGAACAAACACCACACGCGCAACACACGCGTATGTATGGGTGCATTCCCTTGCAAGGAAAAGCGTCTCGGGATCAAACAAACAGGACGCATTTACCCCGTTCTGGATTCGTTTGATGACCGGATGGGATGGTTGTGGAAAAGGGAAAGCATTTCCTTCTGTCTGCAAGGGAACACGCTTGTGAACTTTCATTTCAAATACGGTTGTCTTTCATTTCAAATGACTTCTAGAAAGACAATTCAGACAGTGAAGTTTCTCTCATTTGTTTCAACTGTTGCTTATATCCTGGCAAAGCTTCTCAATTATTCTATTTGATTATTGTTTTTACAAGTTGGCTACCCCTTTTCGCCCTTTTGTTTCAGTTTACTGGTTCGTTTTTGCGTTCGCGTTTTTTTCGGTTTGGTTTGCTAAAACATTCATAAGTTATAAAAAACGGAGTTACTAAAACGGAAAATACTTGTAATACGTGTGCTTTTAAGAAAGGCAGTATGTTGCTTTCAATGCAGCTTTTTCAACTATAAAAGGGATCATTTTGGATTTTTATTCCGAGTCAATTAGATATTTACGTTATTAAACTGAAAGGCTTAGCAATAGCCATTCATTAAAAAAAAAACAAACCATAAAAACGGTTTAAAAGTTTAAACAACAAACTGATCTTTATAGAGGAGATGTTAGAGGAGATACTCAGATTTCATTATTTAGTTTATGTGATTGAAGTTTGATCTCTTGATATTTTTAACATTCTTAAATTAGAGATAATCGTACAATTTTGTTACATATTCTAGTACAAAAATAAACAATTCTTGAACCTTATTTTTCAAGGAAAATTCAATGCACACTACAACTTTAGGAACGTTGAAACATTCTACCTAAACGTTTGCGTTTAATAAAGAGTGGCTGTTTAAAAATCATGTAAAATTGCTTAAAAATCATAGCCCAAATAAGGCAAGACCAATGGGTGTACCATTACTTACACAATAATCGTTCACATTTAATTGTGTATGAAATATTTCAAACATCTATTGTTTGTTGCATTTTTGTGTCAGCCAGAGATTGTCCCTAATTGTCCCTCTCGGTTTTTCGTCTATCCATAAAAGAAACATTTGTGCATTTTAAATACCTGTTTAGAAAAAGAAAGTGTGTAAGCATAATGCCAATTGTTTTTTCCTTAATTAATTATTTAATTCTTCTCCCAAAGTATCACAATCAAGGGTTTTCGTAAATATATTTCACATTCACTTTTTTAATTTATTGAATGATACATTATAGTTTTAATGATAATCCTCAGACAAATATTTCAGTTACGAAATTTGTAATATCTTCAGTTGCTTTATTTTACACAAGTGAACGGAATGTTTGTGTAAAATGCTGACATAGACGGACTAATTCCAAAATCGGGTTTCAGCATTTTTCATCGTCTTAAAACCTCTTTGCTTAACTGTGATCATTATAATAACTTAATCTTTTTTTTGTTGTGTTCGAAAAAATTGTTTTCGAAAAATCACTAGCAGCATTAGATATTTGCAGTTGCCGTTTATCTACGCCGTAAGGTTGTTGCTTATCAGTTTTGCTCTTTAAATTTCCACACCTCCAACCACACAAACATGTCCTGTCCTAGGTGCATGGGGGTGAGATTTGTGCGCCTTTCTGCCACCACCCCCCGTACGTCCCCGTGGTCATGTCTGGTGTGATAAATGCGTGTAAAATGCGCTCGAAACGCCGATACGGTTCGGCACGGTTTGCTTTTACCTTGTGCTTTTTTGTTGCTGTCTCTCTCCTTCGATTGTGAAATCAATTTGTACTAAATCAAGCGTATCGCAGCAGCGTTTGGCTTGGGCCGTGCGTCGCCGTCGTGCGTGTTTATTTTGCAGCCGCTGGTGTAAAAGCCATTCGCGTTACGTGCGGTCGTGCGCAATGGTGTGTGCGGTGTGCACTGTTCTCTTCCCTGTCATCTGTCTCACTGTGTTTGTGTGTACGTGTGTACGCTTCGTAGTGTGCTGCAGTCGTTGGTCGTAGTCGTCTGCTCAATTACGACGATAAGTGGAGAGGTGGTGTGGTGGTCTCCCTAGCAGTCGCGGCGGTGTGTTATTGTTTTCAACAAAAATATAAATTTTACTCAGATCGTCGTTACGAGGACGTCGTGTGTCCGGGGTTTGCAGCAAACTGTGCCTACTTTGTGTGTTTAAGTTCACAACAATTTTATTGAAGAAGAAGATGCACCCCAGATCACTGCAGTCGAAGCAGACCTTGGGGGTGGGAGGGGTAAGGAAAGCATAATTGGGTTGCCTTTTGGTGGTGTCCCGGGGTTCGAGATTGGCTCTAGTGAGCAGTAGCCGCAAGCGAGTGAGAATTGGTGATGTAAGTTAACGGAAGTCGCAAACAGCTGCGAATGGGGAAAAGCGGATATGATCGACCTGTAACTAACTGCAAATGGAACCACACTCGGTATCGCTGTGCCGGAGCAAGAGGTTGCAAATTTCACAAAAGATTTGCAAATACTTTAAGCGACCGAGAACTCGCATCTAGGGCACGGTGAGATCGCGGTGTGCGTGGTAGTGACGGCTGTAGTGGTGAAGGCGCGAGGAGGATGTTGTATTACCTATTCCGTGTCGTGTAGTGTGTGCGTGTGCCCGTGCCTGTGTTGGTGTGTTGGGGATGTTGTTTTGCTCGCATATATATATTTTTTTTCATTCCACTGTGCAATTCGGTCGGCCGTCCATGTTTCTCTCTTGAACGACCCTCAAATGTAATGCGCAATCAGGTCGTAATCCGCGTGTCATGTCGATGCATTCGCGCACCAACACACATGCACACGCCGTGCGCTGTCATGGCACACTACGCGTAGTCTGGCTCATTATCTTTTCTACCTTTATTATTTTCCCCCGTTCGTGGTGTGTGCGTGCGTGCGTGTGCGTTCGCATTGGTAGGAGTGTGTGTAGGCACGATTGTGGCTCGTCGCGTTTCTAATTGTGATAACACCCGCGCGTAATCGTAATCAGCCAGTAATCGTGAGCAGCGACCACACACTAGACCAGCTGCGTTGTTGTGTGGCTTTGTGTACGCTTTGAAACGTAAATAATGCACACAGACAGTGCAGTGGATGGTGTGTGTTTCTGGGCAGTGTGGGGGGGGGGGGGGGGGAGTGGCAGCAGAAGCCCAGCGCGTGACGCAAATACACACCCTGCGGCGGTTGGGGTCTAAGGGTTGGCAAAAACACACAACACAAAAACACACGCTCGTTAAGCGAACCAGCGCAAGACACTCACACATCGGTTTGGTGGACAGCACAAAAAAAAACAACAGTTCCGAAGGTTGTGTGTGTCCTCCTTCAACGTTACGCTGTGCGCTATTGAACGGTCAATGTTGAACACGCACACACGCGCGAGCGCGCGCACACACAGTGAGACGCAGAAGCCCTCGGCGCACGAAAACAGCTGCTGCTGCGTCTCGCGCCTTCCGTCACGCTGCCACCGAAACGGAACTCTCTCGATAAGATGGTGTGCGAGATGCAGCGAGCGTTATTCAAATAGTTGAACAAGGTGAGTGAAGTGTTTTTTTTTTCGCTTCTTCTGTGATGTTGCCATGGCACGGGGTCGATGGGGGAGGGGAAGGTTTGGTTCACGGTGTTGCAGTTGAATGATGATCCTCATGATCTTGAATGTTGGTGCACACACATCGCTCGCTTTTCTCAATCAACACCATGCGCATAACAATTGTTCGATACACACACGTGTGTGTGTTTGTGTGTGTTGTTTGTGTGACGGTGTGGGTGCGTGCGCAAACCAGTTGGCCCAGTAAGAGGAGGGGAGGGGTAGGAGGAGGTGTACGATGGGGTTTTCCTGTCTGCTGTAGGATGAATTAATAGCACCTACCGAAGCTATAAATCTTCGATGCATTCTTTGGGGTGCGTTGGATATTGATATATCTTTTCTTTCCATTCTTTTAACATATTAAACACTTTTTAAATACGATCTGGCCGTTACTTGTGAAATAAAAAAAACTAATCTAGTCTTTTTATTACTTTCTGGGACAATGCAAATTTAGCGTTTTTTAGGGCTTCAATTTAAAAGCTAATACACTCAATTTACATACAGTGTGTACGCATGCATGTTGAGCCTTTTAATTTGTCCGACAGAAGTTTGAATAAAATTTTAGAATTTTATTCGGAGGGTAAAAATAAAGTGCGATTATGATGCGAAATTTGATGAAATATAACAAATGAAAACAAGTAATTTTAGAAAATATTTAAAACACAAAGTTTGCTAAAACCCTATGAGTATCATTTAAGATTATAAAATGTACAAATTTCTTACAGAAAAATATTTTTTTAAACTGAAATTTCAATTTCGTAATATTCGTAAATTCGTAACTCAAGTGCGTACTACTCAAGATCAAGATCGTGTACTTTTGTGGGTTTTTCTGTTTTTATGATTTTCTACTGAATAGTTTGTATTCATGTTTCAGAAGAAGGGGATGAAAATCAACAGCTAATAGATGGATACAAACTCTGTACCTTAATTCGCTACTGCTAGCTCTAGTGGTTATTTGCACATTGCATTGCACAAATGTTGCAACTAAACTTATTCTTAAAAGTATTATTCACCTTATGTTCAATACGATTGGTAGTGTGGATTATACTTAAAGACCTAACACACTTTTTTTGCGCTGAAACGATTTTATAGTTCACATTATAGTTTTATAGTTGCAAATCGTACAATTTTATTCGCTTTATTTTACTATAACTTTTTTGGTATATTTAGTGCTACTGTATGTTTAATAAAAAAGTTTCTCAATACAGATTAGTCAATACATTGAAGAAATAAGGATAGTTTTTATTGATATTTTTGTGCTTTGTAATTTACATAGCTATTACTCGGGAATATTAATGAAAGTTATCAAATATTTGCAATTCTTGTTTATTTTAATGCATCAAAATGGAAATATTGTTTGTGAATATACTTCCAATGTTCTACAAAAGTGTTCTTCTATCTTTTTTGTCTGTGCCACTTACTGGTTAAAAGTTACTAAATAAGGAGCCAATGTTCTTGTTTTCATGATCTTTTATGTTTGTATTTTTAGTATTCGTTCATTGTTTTTTTTTTTCAATGATTTCCATGATTACCATGATTGGAAATTATTATTACTTTTTGTCAAAAGTTCTCGAGGTCTTCTGCAGCCTGCTTGATCCTTTGGTAGGCTTCCGCCACATAGGAGAGCCGCAGACCAATGATGTCTATGTCATCAGCGTATGCCAAGATCTGGATTGACTTGTAGAAGATGGTTCCCGAGGTCTCCACCGCGGATGGACCTTTCTAGCACCAGGTTGAAAAAGAAACAGACGATCCCTCCTCCAGGCGCAGACCCTTGGTGGTAGCAAAGGATCCTGAGAGTTTTCCATCAACCTTCGCCTGGCATGTGACGTTGGTCATGGTCATTCTTGATAGCCTGATCAGTTTGGCCGGGATTCCAAAAGAGCGTCAGCTGCTGTTCTGCCATCTTCTCCAAGATTTGCCGCATGGTGAAGATCTGATCAGTGGTCGATTTCCCGTTTCGGAATCCTCTTTGATAGTGTCCAACTATCGATTCGACGTATGAGGCAAGTCGATCCTGTAGGATCAGGGAGAATATTTTATAGGCAGTATTCAACACCGTAATACCCCTGTAGTTGTTGCAGTCTAGCTTATCTCCCTTCTTGTACGTAGGATGGATGATGCCGAGATTCCAGTCACAAGGCATCGATTCGCCATTCCATACCTCAGTCACAATTTGATGAATTTCATGTTCTAATCTTGCACCCCCGTTTTTGACCAGTTCAGCTGTGATATCGTCGGTTCCGGGTGCTTTATTGTTCTTCAACCGACGGATAGCTTTTCTTGATTCTTCGATACTAGGCGGAACTAGCACGGTATCATCTGCTAGTGGATATAATTAAGCTAGTGGATAATTTAAATTAAGATTTTTTTTAAGATACGGGGCATCAAATGGGCATCAACATCTTCGGCTAAAGTAACTTAAGTGACACAAAACTGAGGGTCACACAAAAAAGAAAATTTTTAAATACATCTATTATTTTAATTTTTTTTTTCTCGCCAAACCATAAAGAAATGTCATCAGCTTTGCAAAACTATAACTTTTGAAACGCTTAATATCGTTTGAAATTATATTAAAGGGTCATTTAAATGTTTCAAAAAAAAAATCATTTTACTGTCAAATCTTAATTTTCATTTAGGGTAATTGTTAATAGTATATTTGAGTATATAATCGGTTTGGTGCTCATGTTTATACTCAACTTGTAGCTAGCCCTACATTTATGGTGCTCATTTTTCCCATGTGTTCACATGCCCACGTTGTCCTATGTTTCCTTATTGGTTTAAAGCCGTAATCGGTTCGATAAAATTGTGGTGCAAAGAAAGCTGCTCTCCGTGTGTGTGTGTGTGTGTGTGTGGGTTTGATGTTGGTGCTATTTAACGAATTACTAATGCTGCACCCAAAAAACAATCGAACACCGTTCGTGAAAGAGTTTCAATCAACCAATCGAGGGAGCTTTTCCAGCGAGCCTCCGAAGCGCCCTGCGAATCGCAAACTTCTGTTGCAGCATGTGAAGCAATAGCAAGCGGCGATAAGTGGTGTTTTTCGTTGGACAAATTACTCTGTTCGGCGCCACTCTTCCCCCTCCCCCCCCCAAAAAAAAACCCCTCAAGACACAAGACGTTGGCAACAGGGCTGCAATCTTTGTACACAAAGCATAATTGTAGAGCGCGTGGGGGCAAGGGAACGATAGAGGGGGCGGCTTACCCCCCGGGGTTAAGGGCGTTCCGTTTGGCCCAATGCCTTCTGGCCGTTCTGGCAAATCGGTGAAAAAGCAGATACAACCAAAAAAAAAACACAAAAGTTCAATCGCGAAACGCATCCTTTCTGCAGTTCGGAATGCTTCCCACTTGTTATGTGTGTGCCCCCGTTGCATGCACGCGCCTTTTGCATGTGTGTTCGTATGAATGAAGCGAGTGTGTGTTCACTTTGCAGGTGGCTCGTCTCGCTGCTGGCGTGTCGTGGTCGTCGTTAAGGCAAGTATGTCGATTCAGAAGAGCTGGCTACGGACGTATTGGTGAGATACGCGGTTGCTGTCTGGCTACTACCTTCTGTGGGTGGTTGGGAGGTGTTTTTACTCGCGAAAGAAGGGCGGCTTTCAATGCTCATTGCCACCGTTAGCAGCAGGGTAGCAGAGCACCTTCAGTTTTCTTCTCTCCTTTTTTCCGCTGTGATCGAACACGACGTCTCGACGATACGTCCCTGAGAGACGACAGATGACTACTTGCGGGTTTGGAGAGTTGGAATTAAAGATTTCAGCCAGCAAGAAAGGAATAGAGAGAGGGAGGGGGGAGGTCGGTCGCGTCTGTGATTAATTGCAGTGGCGGGTTAGGTGCGCGCACTGGAATGGGTGCGGCGGTGGTGGAGACCGACCCTCACTAGAAGGAGGGCGGCGGGTTGCTGTTTCACCACGTTGTGCGTCGCGTTGTGTGGAAGTGGAATGCAATTAATGTTTTTTTTATATGCATTTAGCGATTCTAAACTCGAACAGCAGCAATGTTGCTTTTTATTGCATTCTTAGGGTTTTGGATGCTTGTGAGCGGAGGAGGAGTGTAATGTAATTTAATTAGAATGAAATGAGCGACTCACATCCTACTCGGTAGCTTGTGGAAGGACAGACAGTAGCTAGCTACTGAATTTTAATATTACAGTCATTCGTCGCTTCTTAAATACCGGATACCGGATGAGTCACAAAAAATAAACGGTCAAGGTGGAAAACACAACACGAATGAATCACCCCTTTGGGGATGCACATATGGTGGTGATGGTGATTTGTTTGCTGTGTGGCCTACATTACCAATGGCCAACTGTGAAAACCCTTTTTGGCGCCGGCTGTTTGAGGTGTGTTGTGTGCTACACAAGAAGGTATGCATGTCTATTGAGGTCAGATTGTGCTTGATTTCTTGTTTGTTGTCCGCACATGCTCTGGGTAGCTGCTCACTATCGTACAATCGATTTTGCGATTTTACTGAAATCATTTGTTGTGTGTGTGTTCGATAAGCTGTGTTTGTGCGTGCGTGCCCGATCGGTTGTGCATTTTGTATCAAAGCTCGTGCAATAAGTAAATTATTTAAACCCTTTAAAAGCTTATTTTTTGTGTTTGAGAGAACTTTGCAACTGTTGGATTGATTAAACTGTCGCTGACAGATCAATTTTTCATGTGTTAAGAAAAAATATTATTATATACTTCTGTTAGTTCTATCCTTTTCTTTTAGATTCCTGTTTTCTTTTTTAAACTTTGGACTCACAAATGCTCACAAATGCACAAAGATTATGGAATGATAAGATAAGGATGAAAGCAATATTGAAGTGTTTGGTTTTTTCTGTGCAAACGATATTTCGTTCATGTATTCTTACGTGCATTAACTTATAACATTTTCACTGGATTTCGAGCGTGTTGAAAACTATCTCATTGCAAGTATATACCACTTAGCGAGTTGTATAAACATTTGTATAAATAAATTATTATTTTCAAGTGATTTGATTAAACTCTTTAAGCTCTTCTGTTCACCATTTCCTCATTTTTTTCCGGTTTCCGGAATCAAATGTCAAAAGTTTACTTTAGAAATGTACAATAAACTTAAACAAATGTTGAATGCAATTGTATTTAAACTTTAAAGCATTGCTTGCTGTTACGCGGATAATGATTTTGTTGAATTCAATCTCTGGCCGAGGACGGTTCTGGAAAACTGACGTTTGTAGTCACAAGGTTTTTAAAACGGATAAAATTTTGCATAGGTTATTGCAGACTCAGGCAGCTACTGGATTTTTTTTGCTATGTAAAATATAGCAATAAATATAAATAGAAAATTTAAATTGATTGCAAAAATTTTTTTTAATCTTAAACTAATATTTCATAAACTAGTTGCATTTTCCAGAGAAGTCTATTATAGTCCATTTCTATGCAAAAGTATCAAACAATTGAATGTTAGTTAGTGACTTGACAAATGGTGAAGCACATGCAATTTGGGGCTATCAAATAGACTTAAAAGGCAACGCCTCAATGTATTTCCTTTTGCAAAACTCATTACATTACCGTATACCTTTTCGTTGCATATTTAACAGTATCAATAATAGCAAAAGGATGGTAAAAGCCAATTTTCTGCGAATAACACAAATGCGAAGTGAAAGCATGAATGAACAAAGAAACAGTAATAATTTCCGTGCTCCTAAGGACGGGTTTCCATCGGCTTCTATAAATAGCGCTTGCATTGTGACAGAGGGATGATGCTCTTATGCTCCCACGCACGCACAAAAAAACTCTGCTTTTGGCTTTGTTTTGTCGGCCGGTGTACAGATATGCTCAAAAATAGCAAAAAGTCAAAACCAACCGACCAGCAGCCACCCACCACACGCGACCACTAACCTGCTTTTCTCTTCTGCTTTATCTTTCTCTTTTTTTTTTTGAAACATTTTTGTATAGAAAAAAAAAGCTGTATTCACATTACAGTACGTATTTTCCAGAATAAGCAGATTGGTTTGATATTTTTGTTTTCACGGAAGAAACGATTGCTTTCGCCTAGCGTGCACCGTTAGTTCAGTTGCTTGGGCAGATGTTTTGAAAAGCAACACCACACACACACACTTGTGATGACGAGAGGCTCGCGCTGCACCTTTCCTGCTGGAGAGCCGGAACACGAGATTCGTTTCGATAGCGCACTTGCCAAACCGATTTCGATACACAAAGATATGTTTCAGATTTGTTACCGAAATACTGCATACTCCCGCTGGCAAGTGGTGAAGCAAGCGAAGGAGGGAAAGTCATGTGGAAGTGGATTGGAAAAGTCTCAAAACATTGATGAGACAGCCCGGTAGTGGGTCGCCGGTGGCGGAACCGTGAAAACAGAGTCGGCCACGTTTATTTTCGTTTATAATACTACGCGGTGCTGTTTGGTGTGTGTGTATTTGTGCACGAGACGCGATGAAGTTGGTACGCAAGAGACAGAGAGAAGCACAGCATAGAATGGGCAAGAATGTGACGGCGGCGCGGGTTGGAATTCGGTTGACGCGTGCGTTATGCTCGCGCTCCGTGAAGGGAAAATATGTCTATGTTGTGCCGTCACTTTCCTTTCCATCCCGCGTTTCCGTTGGTCGGTGAGGGACGGTGGGCTCTGTTTCTCCTATGGTCTCGCTGCCCTTTCGCTTCGCTTGGCCCCGGAGAGCGGGCTCGTTGATGGTGGCGTTGTGCACCCTTACTTTCTTTGTTATGATTTTGTTTGGAACGGGTTTGCTACTCTCTACGACCGCTTGGCTTCTCAAAACGCGCTCACTCTCACTTTCTCTGTGCAGCGTGTTCGGCGAGTGTGTTGTATCGTTTTCAGGGCTTTACCTAATCTAACTCACTTTCGATAGCCCGGTGGATTAAAACGGTGGATTCTCTGACCGTTAATTGTTTTTCGCGCAAAATGTTGTCCTATGTTGGTGCTCTTTTTATCATTCATTCTTCTCTCATCCCCCAAGAGCCTTTTGAGCTTGGTTCAGACACACTTGTAAATGTTTGAAACAATTTCATACAGTTAATAACACCGTAAGTAATAGAAACGAAGTGAAATGTTGTCGAAGACGACACTTCTGCCGAGCGCACCCTGCTGAGGGCGGAGGGCAATAACCGAGCATAAAACGGTCCGCAGGGATCGCTTCCCGATCCCCCCGAACACACAGGGGCCCGAGTGCGGGGGCCGGACAGCAGGATTGTTAACTAATTATTTAGATACACACTGCGCAAGACTAAATGCGGCAGCAGTGGGCACCACTCCACACTGGTGCTTCTTCTCAATAAGCTCTCGTGCAGGACGTTCGGTGTGGCGTTTCACTTTCAATTCATTCTGCCAACGCTGATGGCCGTCGCCCTGGTACGGGAAGGACACTGTTTTTTTTTTGCAATGATTTATTTTCAGCATAAACATAGATTATAACATAGCATAAGCCGTCAGCGGGATGTGCAGGATGTGTGTACGGCTGTTAAGCATTTCATTTCGTCAATGGAAGGGTTTTTGATTACAAAGAAAAAACCCGTTTCCTTTTTTTGTTGGACCTGCGAAAAACACGTGTTTGCATAACTTCCAGTAGTAATATCACTAGCCTGCCAGCCCGGCTGAGTCTTTGTGCCTTCTGTGTGTGTGTGTTCCCCTTTTTCCTCGTTTCGGGCATCGGGCAGAGCTTTTTCGCAAATGATAAAATGAAACGCCACATGAATGGGTATGAAAGGTGATGTTGTTTTTATGCTTTTGCCTCTCGTTATTTGAATATCTCTGATG
Organism: Anopheles epiroticus; assembly: GCA_000349105.1. NCBI lineage: Eukaryota > Metazoa > Arthropoda > Insecta > Diptera > Culicidae > Anopheles > Anopheles epiroticus. The sequence continues at coordinate 121,093 of KB670047.1, read as the reverse complement.
ATACGGGAATGCAAATATGGATGCAGCTCAGGAGTAGTAGGGAAGCAAAGATGAAATGGAAAGCCATTGCAGACGTTTTTGTGAGTAAATGAATAAGAGAATCCTGCTCAAAATACATATTCTGAAAGTCACTAGAATGTTTGTTTAATAGCTACATAGAGGTTATATTGTTAAATAAATATTTACATTTAATGTTTTAGACACAAAACATACCTTTATATTATTAATAGCGAAAGCAATTGTTGTACTTTTATCTGCATTATTTTTTTTTATTTGTGAAATTTAAAGTATTATTAATTGTAATTATAAACTGTTCATGTTATTAAAAAAGTCTTCTTTCATTCCATTTCTTTTTGTTCTAGAAATTAATCACTGTTTTTCGGCTTGCTGCACTATTACAATGGAACAAAATATGTTTTTTTTTGTTGTTGTTTAACTGCTTACTAGCAACATAACTTTTCCCCGCGATAAAGAAACGGCGGAAATTAAATCGAATTGATGGGGAGGGGCGGGAGAGGGTTTGGATAGGAGGAAAGATGCTGTACAATGCTGCATTTGAAAAATGAGTTGAATTGCTCGTAAAGAGAGAAAAAAAACGAAAATTCTCACGATGGGAGTAACAACAACTACAAAAAAAAAAAATCATGCAATAAACAAAACAAAAAGTTCGGCAACTTCTGTATGTGCTCATGCTGCATTTTGAATACGAAAGAACTGGCCGATTTGAGCCGTTGAGCATGCAGCAACCGTGTGCAAATGGAGTTTTGTGGTTTGTGAATAGTTTTGCTAAAATAAGGGGCAAAGGATAGGGAAAAAATCGTAAAATGATTGTAAGCCCTGTCATGCATTTGTCGGTGGGGTGGTTTGGTGTCCCTTGTTAGAGTGGCCAGCTGCTGTGCTGTGTTACCGTTGCATTGTTTGGAATATGTGAATTTTTCCCACCCCTTTCCGTCTTTTTCTTTTTTCGTTCAAAAAGTGAGAATAAAATAAAACAACAATCTAGCAAAATTACAAATATCGATTTGATATCGTTGTGCGCGCACAGCGTCGCCGCCGCCGGCATTGTTGCGGTTCACGCCTCATCCTTTGCACACCCGTCTGTGACGACGACCCTTTGTGTAGGGGGGAGATTGGGTGTGTATTTGCCTACCGAACTGTTTCTGATTATTTGCTTGTTGTTGAACTTGTTGTTTGAGCAGCAACTTTTATGCCTGCACTGGAGCGTGCACCGGCTCTCGATGCTCTGTTTCTGGTGCGTTCTTTTTCGCTTTATGTTGCGGGGGGGGGGGATTGTGGGGGTAGACTACAGCGGTCGTCGGATCGATAATGTGAAACTATTGGAATTCGAGCGCCGGGAGCGTAGCGTGACGCTGGTCAATCAAGAATGGCAACAATCAAATGAAAAGTGTAACTGTCCGTGGTAGTGGTAGTAGTAGTAGTAGTAGTAGTAGTAGTCTGTCGCTGGCTTTGGTGCTGTGCGCGGACGGTCGCATTTTTATGTGACCGATGCGGTTGTTTTATGTTTCTGGGTGGCTTCCAAGTAAACGGATGAAAATATTCGTGACCAGCAGAGTTGATAGATCAATCAAATGGTCGTTAAGCTTTGATGTACTCGCAGGGGTCGTTTGTAAGCGCGTAGAGTGCAGAACAAACCCATTTTTCGACCTAGAAACGCTGAGCAAGAGAAGGTGGAAAGAACTGAAATTTAATACAATTAGGATTCTCCAATAGGATGTTGACCATGTCTGTACAAAATTGGACGAGCAAAGCAATCACGGTCACGTTTGAAACAGTGCACAACAAATTGTATGTAAGTTATCCGCCGGAATCCGCTTCCGGCAACTTTGTTGTACAATTTTTAATATGCCACGGCTAATTACGGCCCGGCAAACATTTGTTTACATTTTCTCTCAGTTCATAATTCTCGCTGGATATGGTTATTGCCACGGAGATGTCAAGAGCATACAATTTTAAACTCTTTTTCCGCCACTTTCCACTTGCCCCGGAGCATGGCTGGACTGTGTGCGTGTGTGACCGTGTAATGGAAATTATCACAGATTGATGTCCGTAGCAACAGTAATGTTTGGTACCGGGACCCCCGACCATGGGAATTCGATCCTCTATGCATATTTCATAATCGTCAGCTCAACCGTTTCTTGCCCCCATTTGAGCATACAACGGTCCGCTTGAGCGCGTCCCATTTTCCGGTGCTTCTTAAGATTCGATCGTTTTGTCAAGTGGGAAAAGAAACATGTGGATAAACACAGCACCCAAGGCACCCAGTTGTGGTGTGGTTGTGACAGCTGTTTGTGTTTCCGTCGCATGCGTGTGACACTTATTTTCTCTCGCTTTTTCCCCTCAGTCCGCCCAGCGCACAATTTTTCACGCCCCGCTATCTCCTTCACAATGCCGGCCGGGTACTCCATGTGCACCCCACGAGCGTTTAAATTTTATGAGCATCATCGAATGCATTTTCTAAAAACCCATAACTGCAACTTTGTTGCGCACGAGGGGAGCGAGAACGGCCGCACTATCGATGTGTGTGATGCCGACCGTTCGACAAGTTTATTGGGAATTTGTGAGTGCATAATGGGAAACGCGCCACCCTCGTGGTGTGTTCCCTTCGTTGTCGCTCCGCCGTTCAGAGCGAGAAGGAAGCAGCCGCCAGCAGCCAGCGCGAATATGTACTTGACGTGCCTGCCGTCCTGTCCGTACCCACTCGACACGCAGTGTCGGATGGCTCGGAGGAGTATAAGTAGGGTCGTTAATCGGCCATAAAAACCGTGCGCTGCGTCACCGTGCTCGCTTGTTGGGCGGGAAGACAGCCGCTAGATGGGTACGCCCGCGTCTTGCACCGGATTGTAAGACGGAGGGTGAAAATAGCATTCGAGCCGAGATAGGAAGCAACAGTTGGTTTCTCTTTACCGCAACCATTGCAAACTGCACATTCTTTGGTGCGCGCACCCGAGCAGTCTGACTTCTTTTGATGGGCGGAACGTCGCGGTGGGTTTGGGACTGACTGCAGCTTCCGCGCGCCGGTCTAACCGTTTCGATCAGATGTTTACGATCGCATTTATATGGTTATGGTATTATTATGCATTCGAATGGCAGATTTAATTTTAATGGTCTTTGGGGGCGCACTGTGTCTTGAGGAAAAGCCAACGTCTCAACAATTGCATTCCCCATAAATGCAGTGGTTTTAAATTTAAAAAGGGGTTTGTGTGCATTTTTGCACAGCTGCAGGACTTTGTTGGACTTTTATGTTTTCAATATCACAGTGGAGTTGTAGTTGAAGTTTGTTTTTCTCTTTCTCGGACGAATACGATGGTCTATTTCGTAGCGGCGTAGACCTGTGTCATATGATCAGGCCCGACGTTGCTTCGAATCCTATTCGGACCTCTGCCACATATGCAGGATACACAATCTTGGTATGGATGGGGTACATTCAGTCACAGAAAGTGCCAAAGCACAATGATGCTCGGGGTAGGCCTTGAATCCGCAGGGGTTGTTGTACCGCCTAAGAAGATTAGAAGATTTAAAACGATTAGCTTAAGATAAAGATAAATAGATGAAGCTTGCTACAGTATTCTGTTTAGTTTCATTAATTAAAAATGGCCTTTACATAATTGGTTTTTGCTTTAGGTGTACTTCTTATTTGGTGCACAACAATAGTGTTGGGGAATAGTGTTGTGTCAAGTAAGCGTTTTTGATGAGCGGTGAGCGAGCTGTAGCTCCACAGGGAGTGAATTGCGCTTCCAAGGGCCCGGTGGGCCCAGTGAGCCCAGTGAGCCCAGTGAGCCCAGTGAGCCCACGAGCCCGGTGAGCCCGTTAGGACAAGGAGTGCGTCGAGTATGAAGCGCACGAGTTTTCGCGCGAATTGCTTTTTCTTGTCCTTCAATGGAACGATCTATCGTGGGCTCACCGAGCTTTTTTCGCTCACTGCTGAGCTGGTTAATTTTAGATGAGGAGTTCACAGAGCGCGCTCAATAAAGTGAGCGGAGCGATTAAGGTAGCTCTTTCGCTCGCTACCCAACACTATTGGGGAATGAGTCGCACTTATTCAACTCGCAAGCCTCACTAAAAAGAGTGACAGAATACCGCTCCCTCATCGTGAACCGAGGTAGTTCTTTTAAGTTGAGATCTTAGCAGGCGGAAAAAGAGTCATTAGGGCCGTTTACACACGCGAATGTTTGTTCGCGAATGTTTCCCCCTCCATCTCAAACGAGTGTCAAAAAAACATCGGCGTATCTTTTGAGCGTTTACACAAGACGAATGCTTTGGAAATCAACAAATGGCAATTAAACGCAGGAAATGAACAAATGGTGGATTAAAAACACAATCATCCAACTAATACACAATCTCTCATAATCAACAGTCAAAATATCACGTTTAAACGCGATTTGAAACAAAATTTCTAAGTAACAAAAAGATTGCAAGCAAACATTGCAGCTATCCACCGACCGGTGGATAATTTTTAAGCTCGAAATAAAGGTTGCTCAAAGGCTGCTCGATTTCCCCTACGCATGGGAAAAAGTGTGTTGGACAGCGAATTTCGAGCAGAATATGAGCCGTGTAAACGACCCTATTAGGTACGCGTACACGATACGATTCTTTGATGGCGAATCTCACCCATACCATCACAGATAGCTGAACAAAAAAGATTCGAGAGCCGTTTCGTGTTCATACGACACGAGTCTGTTGACAAGCATCAAGTAAGCTGTGAAGATTTCTCCATAAAAATTCGCAAAAAAGATTCGTGTTGTCCGCCAAAAGCGGGTAATCTTTTCTCCTCGAAAAAAAATCACGAACTCTGCTCGAATGCACCCATACATTTAAAAAAGAATCGTAGGCAGTGAAAATTTGAGCAGGAATCGTATCGTGTAAACGTACCTATTGAGGTACTGTGAATTGTTTCAGGCCCATGAAGTACGATGCGGCCAGGCTGTTACTAACGAAAAAAAAAACAGATATTTGCAAAATAATAAATATGATAGAGCAAGTTGTCTGAACATTTCGTTGAGTTCTTAATGATTTAATTAAGCTACTTATCGTTCAGTTAATGAAATCTTATGGTAGGCTTCTATCAATTTAGAAAATCGTTTTAAGATAATTTATTTATTTAATATTACGGATTGCCTTTACACATGCATATGTGCATGCCGTATAATTTGCATTCATGAGTGCATGAGCTGTGATCAGTTGACCTTAATATGCGGGATTAATGTACAGGATTACCATATAAGCTTTAAGCTAGAATTCAAGGAACATTGGAATGAAACTCGTTAGATAGTACGACTAGATATCTAGAATTTTCAACAAGTTTTAAAGTGTTTGTTAGCATTTACTATCTCAAAAAGCTACGTATAGAGTCTAATAACTCGGTACACCCCTAGCACAGCTACAAATCGGCCTGCTTAAGATTTAACACCATTTGAAATGGTTTCTTGGAACGATTTCCACGAAGAAACACAGTAAACAGAAGCGAAACGGGTTTTAAAAAGCGAATCTATTTGCGGGCGATACAAATGAGAAATGTAAATAAACGTAGAATGTTCTGTTTTGACGACGGAATTGTCGCGAAATAGGCCGGCCGGCTGGTTGGCTGGCTGGCTGGCTGGCTGGCTGGCTGGCTGTGTTTGTCTTGTCTTGTCTACTGGCTTGTCTCAATTTCATCATCTTGTGCACCGTGTTTTTTTTCGCGTTTCTTCGGTTTAGGGTCAGATTGTGGTACGGCTAATACAAACAGACTTCTCGTAGATGGACCTATTTTTAGTAAAGATGTATATATTACTGTGGCATTTGTTTGTTGGATGTGTATCCGTGTGTAGTAGATCCGGCACATTTGACCCAGCAGGTGGTTCAGTGGCTATTATATGCAGGCGGTATTTATTGAAGAAAATAATTAAACAACAAAAAAACGTGTTTTCTCATAATTCCTTAATTAAAATTTTCTTTTTAAAATATAAAACAATATTTTAGTATTACCCAACGAAACGCATTTACAACTTTATACTCTATCGTTAAATGCTGCTGTAGTATTCATACTCCGGAATAATCCTTCACCGATGAAGTTTGAAATAATTAATGATAATTGCTATCATCTATTCCCGTTTAACCAGCCATCGTGGAAATTATAGCTCTGGAAATGCAGTTGCTTCGTCCCAAAATCTGTACCCCGTTCTGTACTTTATCTGTCATCACCCGGGACCATTCGTGCTCACTTTCACACTTTCTCCCACGAGATAATGTCCACCGCCGTTTCGTTTCTTGCCCCTCGGGAGGGTTGGGTGATGCTGTTTGCATCTTGCGTGTAACTCACACACACATTGACGCACCCCAAAAGAATGAAAGACCGTAACGCTGGTGTTACATTCCTTTCACTCTCAACCGTAGCGGCCTTGCGTTCGTTGCGGCTCGCAGTGGGCGGTGGGTGGGTGGGGGAGGGTATCCGCCAATAGGATTTAAAAAGAGGTCGTCGTCGTCGTCGTCGCCGCGAGAGGAAATCTCGCCGGTCGTAAGCATGCCGACAGAGTTTAAGTGCACTTCCTCCCTTTCCTGCGGGAGGGTGTGCATGCGAAAATGTCTCCTACCCGTCTCCTCCCGTTGTCTCGTGCGAACCAACAGTGCAAACCCACTGTACGTGGGTGGCGTTGTGGAGTGTGTCGGTCGGAAGGAGGTTTCCGCTTCGGTGGGGCGCTTGGGCGACGGGAGAGTTTTATTTCGTGGTGTGGTATCGGTGATTTGTGTGTGACTAACACTGTTTCGTCTCGGCCAGCAGCGGCGGTGTGTTGCTTTCGAAAACATTTTCTATTTTCGGACCAACGTCTAGGCCGGACGTTTTGGTACACACAGTGCCGCCGGTTAGATTCTCGCTCTCACGATAGAGGAGCCATCGAATGTCATCGGCGTTTTGGCAATTTGGCAACGTGATAAGTGAGCGATAACATTTCGAAGTTGCGGAGAAACTACACTACCCCTGCTTGGAAAGCATTGCCATGTTTTTTTTACATACCCAAAAATGGTAAAAACGTTTGCGGTGCGTGTTGATGCGACCGGCTCAGGCCGCACAAAGTACGGATAACAGGATCACAGCGTACAGGATTATGTTGGTTTTATGGTTCTCACCGATCAGCTCGGAGGAACATCGCACTGCGTTGTTTATGTTTTTTTTTGTATTTTGCGAGCGAAACTGAACGTGAGCTAATCCACTTAGGTGTGTTGAAATTTGAACGGAATAAAGCAAAGCAAAAACAAAAGGTGGCAAATCCGTAGAAATGAGATTTTTCATCACATTATGTCGAAAGCCTGTAAAATGGTTCCAGGATACTGGAGAACATTGAAACAGGATATTGTAACATTTTAATTCAATTGGTATTGTGTGTCGGTTAAAAATGTAAAATGTTTTATTAAATTATAGAATGATTGTACAATACGAGTGTGGCTTGCAAATTGATTTCCATTAAAATCAATCATGTAACATACCTTTGCAAATTAAAACAAAAACAATTCCAGATGTATTTGATGGACATATTTATTTGCACGTATTTTTTTTTGCTGTTTTTTGTCGTTATGTTGATGTTTCCAGTGCGCTGGAATCAATTGAATTGTATGCTTAATAAAAAAAAAAGTCTGCATTCACCTCGAGCATCTCATGCTTTATCGTCATTGTATTGATATTTGCTTCCACTCGATTGCACGGGAATCGGTAAATGGGGGGGGGGGGGGGTGGTTCGGGGAAGGTTTGACGGACGGATAGTATCTCAATTTTCTTCCCTGCTTCATGATGATTGAAGAATTTTTACGAAAGCCACTGAACTATAAGTCCAATCAACGAGCAATCTCGCACAAGATCAAGTGAGAGAGAGAGAGCAGTCGCAGATCGGCATTCATCAAAAGGGCAATTCTTGTCTGTTTTTTCTTTTCCTCCTGCGATTCCGGTTGCCTCCGCACAGCGACGATGGTCGTCTTCTTTCGGTGTAGTAAATCCCTTCTAATCGGTATAGACCATTCAAAGCGAACATCGAAAAAGTTGTTGGTGGTGGTGGTGGTGGTTTGCGTTGTGGTCCGTTATTTCTGTATGATTATGTGAATTTTTCTGCTCTTTTCGCTGCCACGGCCATGATGGGGCATAGTTTAGGGAGGCGGTGTGTTACGGTGTTGCTGTCTGTCTGCCACGTGGTATGTATTTACCATTTGGCTGGTGGCCGCCGTTGTTAAACCATGGAACGTTGGCGTTTGAAAATTGGTATACGCGTATTGTTTGCCGTTTGCTTTTGAAGGTATTTGTGTCCGTGGTCCCGGTGTTGTTGTTGTTGTTGTTTCGCTAGTTCTAATCCATTTTGTTCAGCGTCCAAATCGCATACGTACGGTTCTAGTTATAACGATTCTCTACTACTCCGTAGTCCGTGGTCTTAAAAGGCGAAGCGGCATTGGGGGTGTACTTTAGCTCATTTCCTTCAAACGGTGGTCATACTAGGAACAATGGGAAACGCTAAGCCACCGCAATCCACTTTCTTCCGTTGAGCATGAGCATGCATGCCAGCGGCACACGAAGCATCATCGTCGTTTCCATATCGATTTCCTTGTTGAAGAAAGGATGATCAATTTTCGGGCTAATTTTTTTTTTGTTTTTTTGATTGCCTCTGATGATTCTGCTATAAAATTAAAACAATATTCTGCTGTCAACTGTCAAAGAAGTACGGGATTGATTTTCATATCTCTAAACTCATTTTTCACAGGTTTTTTTTTACGAGATTTAGCGAATTATTAAAGCATACATTATAGAGTTTTTCACAAGATAAAACAAGGCAAGGGCCAGTCGAAACAAACACAGCACATGACGAAACAATCGCCTCATAAATACGACAACGTATGTAGGGTTAAGACAACTGCTGTAGGGTTAAGACATTCGTGTACAATCGTTAATGGTTTTTGGATAATCGATCGAAATTCTTTCATTTTTGGAAGGAGTTTTGAAAACAAAAAATTAAATCGATAATCAGCTGAAATAATTGTTATTCGGTTCGTGTGGTCACCTTCCAAATGATCGCCAATTGTCAAATTCCCTCCATGAACGCGTTTATGCACGCGCGATCCGTTACTAGACTGCTGCCAGCGTCTCGGCTTGTTTTTGTACACGAATGCGCCTCGATTGTCTTGTCTAGTGCGGATGTCTTAACACTACTGCCGTTGTCGTATTTATGAAGCGATTGTTTTGTAATGTGCAGAGTTTGTTTCGACTGGCGGTTGCTTTGTTTTATCTAGTGAAAAACCCTGTACTTCTAATAGTACTGAAATGGAAAATCGGGATATACTATAAAATACGAACAATTGAAAGGACCTTCAAACCCCTCCATTGGGGTATCGGGTTGTCGCCAAGCTAATAAATAGATTATAACGCTCTTTATCGCTTGTGAAAAATATATTAGAAAAAAGCTGTGATGGATATTTAACGTGTTACAGTTGTTCAAACATTCATGTGATTATGAAACAGTCCTGATGACGTTTGGAAATAAGCTGGAAAACTCTGTACATATTTGAAAAATATGAAAATGATGTTCTGTGTCTCATCATTAATTTTGTTAGGATTTGTACTAAACGAAAGCTTCAAGAGAAATTCAACAAACCTCTTTACCTTTGCTATGCTCCGTTTATTGTGTGCAGGTGGTCCAGTTTTCACTCGAACACACTGTCATTTTGTCGTTTCCAAGTGTAATGAATGCAATAAGGTTCTGAACGATTGGCTACATCTTCAAACACCTTGGAAACAAGCCCGAACGTTTTTATCGATCAGGTTAAATAGAGTAATCGTAAAGCGGATTTTTATTGCCCCGTTCATCAAACGCTGGAGCAGCCGAAGGTATTAAAAAGTTTGTTGAACATATTCAAAATGATCTTTAGTGCAAACGGTGCAGCAGTAGCAGCAGCCAAAGCTTTTCAACTTTCAACCCGTCTTTTCGTATTGATAGGGGAAGGAGTGTAATTGGCGCTCGTTTAAAGCGTCGAGGAACAGACTGATGTAAAATATATTTGATGGATTATAACCAGCTAAACCGGGTGGGCGGGGTGTGGGTGGTGTATGGTGGTTTGTGTGGGTGTGCAGCTAAAAGTTATTACCGCTGCACGGTGCTGGTGGTGGTGGTGGTGAAGAATTTTTACGATGCCGTCTGTGTCGATTTTCTTAAAAGCTTTCTTCCAGCGGTCCGACCGGGCCCCAGACCACGGTTAAGGAATGCCCGCCAAACGCCGGCACACGATGTGTTCGTGTGCGCGCGCTGTGTTTGATGTTCTGTCGTTCGCGCTTGATGGACTCTTGAATAGCGTGAACTATGAGGGATTTGCAAAACACACGGAAAGACAGTTTCTCGAGAGGAAGGGAGGGGGGGTTTTTGGAGATTCCAACGGGTTTTACAGGGAATATGGTAAAATATATTGTTGGAAGCTCCACTGCGCACCGATGCGATGACTCTAGGGAAAATGGGCTGTGGGTGAGTTGCAAGGTCGCGTCAGTGAAGAGTGATACGAAAATGAGGCGCTCTCTCTCTCTTTCTCTCTTTCCCTCCACTGCAACACAAAGACACCGTAATGGGAACGGATTTGAGGTCACAAAATAAGGTTAGATGTAAAATTAATGTCACAAATTGTGCTACACAAAGAAAGTAGTTTGAAATTCGCTGTTGGATCACGTGGTTCGTTTTCGGTTGATCCTTTGCTCCATTGGCAAGTGGCTGTTACGAAGATTTTTATTTATTTTTACACACGGTGTCAAGGCTCGTGCCATCGAGCAATGTCCGAGTTCGAAAGAACGATTATAATTTCCCTTTTCTCAACAGTGTCGCTTCGTAGCATATAATTAAATTTAATTGTCAGTGTTGCCAGAATCATAACAACTGTAATGATGATAATGGCGATGATGTGATGTTTGTTAAATCGATTTCTCTCTCTGGAACACGTGGTAGAACTGAGTGGGTGAAGGGGGGAGGGTTTTGAGTTGTGGTGAGTTGAAATACTGTGTCTATTGTTGCTCGTTGGAATACTTGTAAATTGAATGCAATATTAAGTGATTCTTTCAATTGTGTGGCATAATGTGGCCCTTGCAAAATGGAAAACAATGCCTTTTTGGTGAGTGTCATTGCAGGAGCCAAAAAGTTGAAAATAATCTTTGGAAATTATGAAGAGAAGCATGTTTTCTTGCTACTTCTTACTGGCATGTTGCCAACATCCTGCCAAGTTTATGCAAGTGGGATGGGGGGTTCTTTCTAGAATGGTGGCCGCCTTCCCTTCGATATTTACAGGTTCTTGACCTTCTCCTTTCCATTAGCCGGGTAATTGTTTTCAGATTACTGGGTATTCAGGGGGGGTAGTGGCCAATGAATAATGTGATGAGCAATGACCGCATCCTTCGCTATGTGCAGATGTTTGCCGTCCCTGTCGGTGGTGAGGCAAGTTATTACACGGTGAGGGTTGACCTGACCGTGCTTTGATGAATCCTGTGGAATGGAAAGTTATTTGCTTTGTGATTGGTACGTAAGAGGGTTTGTACCATTTTGCGCCTATGTAATCCAGAGAAGAGAGCACATCGGGTAGGGAGATGGAATAGTTCACCATCAACTAATCGATGTTGGATTGATTGAGGTTTTCTGTTCCGTGATTGAATATCTGATGCGATGCTGTTTTATCTGCTATTTGTAAGCTGTTTCGTTAATCTCTGTTGTACATCTTGTAGACAATATGCTCCCTGCATCTGATCTCTGTCTTATTGATTTTCGTTGTCTCTTTCTCTTTCAGATATGAAATCTCTTCACCGTTTGATTTTGTCAGTTTTTTTATATGAGCGCTTATTGATTGGATGGAAACACACCTGAAGGAAGGAGTGCCAGCACAGAATGTCGCAACTCATCCTTATGATCCTAATGCGATCTCTGGCAAGATACGGTTCCCAACACTAAGATGAAATTTCCATACTGCTTTCTTCACAGGGTGATCAGTGTATTTGTGTTGTGTAAGTGTGTGGTGCAGGTGGTTTAACAACACGAGCAGCATACACGTGCTTCCACAGCAGCAGCAGCAGAAGCAGCAGCAGAAGTAGCCGCCTCAGCAAAGCAAAGAGGCTGCGATCGAATCGCGAAGAAAAGCGGAGAAAGGGAGGAGAAATTAAAAATAGTGCGGAAAACCCGGCTCGCGGCACGTCATCTTCGGGGTGTGTGTGTCTGTGTGTAACTTTGCTGCATATACGGCGTGCATTATTCTCTACTTTACAAATGCAAGTGGAAGTGAATCGCCACGGGCATTAGTTTGTTGCGCGCTGGAATCGCAAGACGTAGTGGCGGAGGTGAGTGGTGCGCGTAATCGGTCGGTGCTGATAACGTCGAGTGAGATGAAAAGTCGCGGCGCGGAGTGTGTGCGTATGTGTCCGTTTGCGCTCGTCTGATTACATAGCGCGGTGCAATTTAAAAGACACTTTTCAAACCCGCCCCACCAACTGGGAGGGGGGTGTGGTGTTTGGGTGTGTGCATGGGAGGGAGGTGAAATTAGTGCACAACCCTACAAGTGGTGGTGGTGGTGGTTCGCGCACCGCACACTCTGTTACAAAAGGTGATGCATCTCGCACACGCCCAAGAAGAAATGTGAGCAAGAAGAGTGAAAGGAAAAAAATCACGGCACGGCAGGGTGGTTGTGTGTGTGTGTGTGCGAGTGATTATCGTTGCCGTAACACGGAGAAGAGCAAGAAGGTATGTGTGCGCGGATGGGGCGGTGTACCATCGGGGAGGGAAGAAATGGAATGCGAAAATAATTTTAAAAATCAATTTGCAATAGAAAAGTAGCCTTAGAGCGCAATAGTGAGAGAGCGAGAGTGGAAGAGCAGAAAGAGAGAGCGGGCGAGAGAGCAGAGCCAAGAATTAAGTGATAGTGGTGTGTATGTGTGTGCAATTTATGCACGAGTGTGTGTGAGTAAGGTTTATCAGTGCCCTAGAGCGTGAATTGGTGATTAAGGAAAACATAGTTTATCTCTCCACAAGTCATCCACGAGCCAAACCGTGGCCAAGTCCCTCTCTCCCCCCTCCAAATGCAATAACGGTTCTGGTGGGTGAGGAGAAGTGTGTCCTGTGTACCTCTGTGTACCGAGGGAGGCGGTTCCGCCCTACCAGGGGGGGAGCGCGGTAAATGGCCAGAAGCCAACGAAACCGTTACTACCGCGCTACCGTGCAGGGGCATAGTGAAAAGCCGAGGAAAATAATATTAAGTGAAGCAAAAATTGCGCCCGATTGAAAAAAAAAAGTTCGTTTGAGTGTTTTATCAGTTTTTGGTGTAGACGTGTTTAAACGGTGCAATACTGTGTGTGCGCGAGTGTCAGCAGCAATAATCAATCTCTTCCTTTGTTTTTTACTACACGGGTGCAATCGTCGGTGCATTACTGTCTGTGTACGCGCAATGCGATGAAACAGTGCGGGCAGACTCCTCGCAGCAGCCTCCACAGATACATCAGTAGCATCGTCATTAGTTCGCTTGGCCGGGAGCTCGCGCCACCAGTCCGCTGCTGCCCCTTCCGCATTACGATTCGCACGAAACGCAGTGTCAACGCAGGCGCACTGGTTAGGACCTAAGAAGGCATAGCACCCGCGCCCGCCGATTGATCGGCAGATCAACACCGTCTTCATCGGCACTGTCGTCCGCGTCGTCACTCCGGACGACCGGCGTAGTCGGTGAATTGGACATGAACAAATCGCTTTACCCAAGGTAGGTGAGGAGAACGCTTCGGCAGGGAGGGATTCGGATTCGGGATCATTATTTGATGCATATTGAACACCACCCAAGGGGCACCACTGGCTTGGCGATGCCTTTATATTCGTGCGTTGCTATGGAGCTTTATCCCTTTGTGTCCCAAAAAGGCTCTACGGCACGGTACATTCAATTTCAACTTTGACATTTACATTTTATTACACACCGCTGGCGCCTGCCCCGACTGCCCTCGATTCCCTTTCGTTCCGGTGACGAACGTTTGTCAAAATCAGGTATATTTATTCAATGCGAATGCTCAAAATAGATTCCATGATGAGTGTTTGCTTCAAATTGGCATTTTATCGTTTTTTTTTCTTGTCCATTTGTTCAAAATCTCCTGCCCCGCAAAAATCACACTGTTGTTTCTGTGGAAAAGAGTATTTTTAATGATTGTGAACCAAGTGAGTGAGAGGGAGGAGAGAGGCGAGAGGAAAAGTGACAAACGTTCAATCAAAAGCGGGTTGTCGATTCGATTTTGTATTGACGCAATGTTTGGAAAATAACTTATGATGTTTATTTGAAGAAAATGTTCTCGAAACATACACCACTTGCTTACTTTGGTCGCCCTTCGGTTGCTATGTGCTTTCCCTTCGACAGATTCATATTGGGGCGATTGGACGAAAACGGATGCATGTGACATTGTCTGTATGTGTTCCGTGATGCTTCCTTTAACAATGAAATTTGATATGCCTGGTATGTTTGCTACCACCGCGAAAAGGCTACAATATAAGAAACAAAATATCATAGCTCTGCGTTGACTTGTTTCAGATTTGCTGCTTAAAATTCTAAATCTATCACACGTCATTTAGCTTGTGGGAGGCTGTACGTTGGGTAATGTATATAAATTAAACCCCATTTCTCTTTTTACCAACTTAAGCACGTACGATGGTGAAACATTTACTGCGATAAGAATACTTTGGCCGTGCCCTTGTGGTGCAGGCTCTACACGTGCAGAGAAATTTGTTGCTGTAATTTGTGCTTTGTGGCAAACGCGAAAAAAAACGAAAGTCAAGTGGTGGAAATGCTCGTTGGTGGGTAAGGACGGCGGCTGTCCTTATTTAAATATTGAAAACTTCCGGGAAGAAAATTATTTATTCTTTTGGGTCGGAGCCAATAAGAATGGAGCAGTCTTGTTACGTATTAAAAATTGTGCATTGTTTTGGTTGCTTTTACATTGGCAGTATCTAGTAAGGAATAGTATGTGTCCGTTCGATTTTTAATATTCATCTTCTTATCCTATTTATCATATTTTAGTCATTTTATCCGAGCATAGGTTTTTATTCACGCTTTGTTCAATTGACCTTATGTAAATGTGTATAAAAAATGCATTTTAAATTCTTTTAGGGTTTCAATAGCAAGCTGAATATTATATAAACCGACTTTCTGTTCTGTGTAACCTCAACTACACTTTGTTAATTTTCTGTCGAAGGTTTTACTGTGTCACTTCTTTTGAAGAGCCATGGATCATGTTGAAATGTATTTTAAGTATGAGAAAAATGTAACTGCTTTTATTTGTCATTATTTAAAAAATTGAAAATTTTAATAGGATTATTGAAGGTTGTGTAGCCTACATAACATCAATATTTTTATATGTTTATGGGTTTTAAAATAAAATAATGCATATAATTGAAATCAAACAATTCTAAGGTATTGTTTTCTGTTGTGAAACCATTTTACCCTAGTGTCTATTTTGATTAATTTTAAAAGCACTTTTTGTTCCGCAATAACGGGCAGGCCGTATTACTAATTTTCAACAGTACTTATAGTTAATTTTCGTTCTGTTGTTAGTTTGCTAATTATTTTAATTCTGTGTAATGTGTATTCAATAGAATGACAAGAAAATATAATTATCGGTGATACCGGGTTATCAAAACTACTCCATTGTTATATGAAACCACGTAACACACTTACGAATTTCATGCTGTTGTCCCGCAAAATAATAAAATTAATGGAAAAAAATGTTTGTTTAATGTCCCATTTCTTTTAATTGCGGAATTTTGATAGCTTACTATCTAAAACACTCGTGGCATGTGCGTAGCAAGAATACGCAGAGCTCATTAATAACTTGCATGAATTCGACCCATAGTGCTTGTTTCATGCCGCATATGTATTCTACGCTGAAAATGGTCAAAAGTGGTTAGCAACACCAAACTTGCTAACTTATTTGGAGCTTCATCTGAATCGCAGTACTGGCACCATCGTTTGTCCATCCATTGATATCGGCCTTGATGACGGACGTCCATCTAGGCCATCTTCGCACCTCAGTCCATAACTTTACACGAATCACCGATCGTTTGTAAGGGGTTGAGCCTCTAGTTTCAAGCAGCAAGAACAACAGCACAATAACTGGGGCGGTGCTTCGTATTTGTAGATAATAAGGTTTTGAGCGAAGGGGGGGGGGGGTCGTTCTTCATTGTAGAGAAGCGTGAGAACGACGAAAGATTCGTTGATTAATCTAGGTTAACACACTGCTTAAACCGTCCTACGCACACAAGAGCGGAAATATGCCATGTCCGTGTGTGTGTGTAACAAGTGACTGTTTATTTTATTTTCATTGTAGTTGCCTGTTGTGTTGAAGCACAAGCCGCAAGAAGCAGCACACTAGCACTAGCAGGGCTATTAGCTGCCATAAAATAATTTCAAATGATTGAAAATTAATTGTACGATTGAGCAGAAGTGTGACATATGGCTTTTTTTGTCTTATTCCATAATTGTTTTTAAGTGTATGTGTGTCCCAAAACAAATATGAATTTGAAACCCGGGCTACAAAGATGCACCCTTGTGAAGTTAGATAAACAAAACATTCAAGTGGCAAATTTATGCTGAAGCAGAGATGGCTTTTAACACTGCCCGTATTGGTACAATTCTAACCAATAGTAGCCGTTGTACAGTACAAACGGACGTGTAAAATTATGTCAGATACCACCACCACCACTTGTAAACCCTCCATTATGACATACATTTTATGGCGAGCATATCATCAGCATAAGAATTGTCTTACTTCCGGTCCGGGAAGGGCATTACATTGTAACTGATTACCGAGGTTATGTTGCGGGATCACGATGTCGCATTTACAGTGAAAGTAATTTCTTTATAATGGATTAGATAATATTGCTGCAAAACGGTCGAATGGTTAGAGCACTTTAAGATTAACGCATACAATATCATTACTATTTCATGAAATATGAATGAATAAACAATGACAGGAGTGTGGGGATAGTTTTGCCTTCGTTTATCAAAATATTATTGATCAATTCTTACTTTTTCACAGATGATTAAAAATAATATTTATTTATTCTGTAACAAAAAAAAAAAGAGAAACATTCCTCAACATTGCATTCCTCACCCTCATAAGAGTAAAAAAGAACTCATACATTCTAGCCTAAGCTTGTTTCATAAGTATTATGTTCTACGTTTATAAAATAAATTCTTGCGATGCAATTTTTTGTTGTTGTGCTATTTTTTTGTTTAAGTTCCACATGCATTGCGCATGAGAAAACGGCGTTGCCTCAAGGTTGCCAAAAAATTAGTTTTTTTTTCTTCTGTCGGTCTCGTTCTGTTCAGTCGACAGAACCGTTTTAATCCGAGAACGTGTGAAACGGGCAGTGAACAGTATGGAGAATTATTTATGTCGACCTGGAGTGGATGGGACAGATGACGAGAGGCAGCGGTGTTATTCATATGTATTTTTGGCCCTGGCATCGCGAGCGAATTTATGGCTTGTACCGGTGATGGAAAAAGTTTCATAGAGTTTAATTAACATCGTGATTCACCGTTCTTGGCCGCGCGGCCCGTTACCGTTCGCCGTGTGTCCGCTGTGCTGTATAAAAAAAAGTTGTAAAGCTAACCTAGTTGAAACGTCACCGCAAGTGGCATAAATAGGGTGATTAATTGGTTAAGATATTAATGGATGGGCTTTTTGGAAAGAAATATGCAATAACCAATTTGTATAATAAAACGGACTTTGTCAGCATTTTTCTCATCGATAGTGTAGATACGAATAATCAGCTTGATCAACAAGATTGACTCACACACTGTGGACTGCCGCTGTAGCCGGATCTAACATTTCTCAGCAACAGGGCAGTGTCAATCGACACCGGAATTGGAATTGTGGAACCCGGGCAAGTCAGGTGAAAGTTGTAGCACGATGAGGCGAAGCTAGTTACCTTGAGGTATGAGAGGCATGAGTGTGGAATAGTTTTCGCTCGGTTTTCTTCCTTTACATCCTCACGGTTCGCGCAGCGGTGGTATCTTAAATGTTATAACATTTTTTCCTCCCCCTCTCTTCCCTCCCGTACGCTCCTGCTGTCTCGCTCTGTTCGGGCTGGTTCCGTCATGTTTCCGAAAGTGGAGAAATCTCTTCGCCGGGGGATTAAGTAAGGGTAACAAGCTGCCCGTGCAGACCGGCGGTGGACGGAAGGGTGAGGCCATCTCTCCCCCCCCCCTCGCCGCATGGTGGTAGTGGTGTTTAATGGCGTTGATGGAATTTAAGCGGAGCAGGTGAAGGTTGCCGCGAAGGTTGTGGAACATTTTGTAGTTGCTGCAACTTTGCAGTACTGTAAAGCTAGGTGGCAGTTTCACGATCGTATGTTATTAGCGAATAAGCAAAACAAGCGAAGGAGCGGGCTCGCCAGCACCAACGTTCTGCCCTAGCACAGCAGCAGTGAACGTGTTTGTACTTTCTAGCTGACGGTTTTGTCTGCAAAGTTGTGTGTGACCCAAGGCTATGAGGGGAGAATGGATCTTTTTGTCTCATGGCTTTAGCATGTTTTGATAATGAACACCAAATGGTCTTGCTATGTGTCTCTCAGAATGGTCGTAAAGTGGAAATGAAACGAATTTTTCGAAATTAATTTCAATTATTACATTTAATTATTTTTTACTTTGAAGAGTTCATTTACCTTATTGAAGAATAAAACGGTAACTGAAAGTGCCGTGAAATGTATGGTGGAGTTTCTTTAAAGTCTTGATTTTTATTAAAATTTATTCTATTTTGCGATATCTCTTAATCAATCCTAGTTTCCTAGAAATCCTATAAACCCATATTAGTATATAAGTATAGTATGATTCTTACTGCTCACACCATTTACAAGAAAAAAGTACACACGTCACCGTCGTCGGTTCTCCGTAATGCTAATGCTCCATAAAACAATTTCCCCTGTGGGAAGGAGAAAGCGCAAAAGTAGGAACCCGCCCGAGAGATGCACGCACCTGATAAGCCACGTGGTAATCAAATCATAAACCATCATATTTATCCACCACCCCACTACCGGTAGGGGAGAATCCGTGCGTTCGGTTTGCATAGATCCGCCTTGAGCATTTGCGTCGATCGACCAATGAAACCTTAGTACGCAGCGCGGGGCGCGAGTTGCGGTTGCGAGTGTGTCCTCATTTTGGGTGCTGTATGCTAATGGAACTGGAGGAAGGGCTGAGCCACGCGGCGTGCGTGAATGTATTGCGGTGCAAGTGTATGAGCCATGTGTGTGATGAATTTGTTATGACAAAAGGGAACGGTGAAACAAGCGGGAAAACATTCAAATCCATTAAATCAGTGATACTAGCGCAGGCTATTGGATGCTTCTTTTGCGAAAGGGGAGAAAAAAGAATGTGTGCGTTTGCGTGTCACGACAAGGGAGAGGCAAAAGTGTATTATGTTAGAATCATAAAAGCATTCAATGATTTTAGAAAAATATGTTTCATTTCATATAGGAGTTTTTACTTGATTGCGTATGTGCAGCAATTTTTTTGGAATCGCATCAAACCAACGGCATCAGTGTTTACAGCACGGCATCGCGTTTAAGACAATTTTTTCACTTGAATACACAATCACAGCACACAATATCGAACAGTTGGAACAGCACATAATATCGAATAAGTAAACTGAATATTCTTCATTAACGTTGTTAGTTATTTTTATTGTAATTTGCTCAAAATTTTATTACAAAGGTAGAATACGTGTGTAACAAACGTGTAATAAACCTTGTAAATAATCACAGTTTTATTGTGATAATTGGGTTTATCAGCGAGAGTTACAACACAGCTGTATTGGCAAGTGTCCCATATCATTTGCTGTGATTGCAATATTCAATGAGAACGTTGTCTTAAATTCGACGCTTTTGTGAAACTAACTGATGTGGTTGTTCTATTTGTAAAACCCCCTTCTATTGTGTTTTGTTATTTGTTAAAAATTGGACTGTTTCTAAATTTCACATTAAATAGCTTAGTAATATGCAATTAAATAGATTATTGAATAGAATATAAATTCACTCACTCCAAGCGTTAAATGTGCCTAAAGCAAGGTCTGTTGATATATCAGGTCTCGTAAAAAGCCCGTTTAGACAGGTAAAAAGAAGTAGAAGAAAGGAGTCCATTTGACAGCATATGGTGGCCACAGCGCTTAATTCATGTTTTGAATTGTTTTTAAGTTTAGCTAATCTTTGGCTTCAAATTGTTGTTAATAAAAAATAAATAAAAATGTTTGAAACGGTTTACGAATCAAACGAACAACAACACAAATGTGCAAACTCAAAAATTCAAACGCGTTTGACAGCATGCGCAGTCCAAAACGGGAGACCAAAATGGTGAGCTGCCAAAGGCTTATTACGAGACCTGATTCCTAAAGAGACCTTGGCCTAAAGCTAAAACTCCATTACATGTCTGTGATGCACAATGCTTCTCTGATAGTTCACAAAATTTAGATGTAGAATAAAAGTTTCTCGTATGTCGTACATCGCTTAATCGAGTTGATTCGCTTCTATTGTAATTGAGAGTCGGGCATTGTTCTAACTCCATCACTTAATTCTATTAGCGACAACACAACAGTGTCCACAGTTTGGTGTGGTGTTTGAACGTTTGTAGGGGTAATTCAGGGTATTGTCGCTTATTTTGAAACAATTTTAGCTAGCACAATTATACTGTAAACGTGAACGAATAAGCCTCATTATCGATCTAAAGGTAGGATTGATACAATATAATTAACGAAATAGAGTGTATTTAGTTGTTTTTTTTATTTATTATGCTTGTTTTTAACAGTTTATAGTATGGATATTGATAAACTTTCTAGCATGTTTTTATTTTTTGAAAATTCTTTTACAATATTACAGTGGAATCATTTTCTTTTTTTGTAGCTGAGTTTTGAATATGATGTCAGACAATATCTCTTACTAGTGTTTTAAATCTTGAACAGCACTGCAATTTCGCCCCCTGTTGCAATTCCTTGTACCTGCTGCCAGGTAGTGCAGCGGCTGCATAAAGCTGCAATACCGTATGCAAATGGCTAGTTCAATTAATGAGAGGGCCCATCAGAACCGGGCTCAATTATTATTTGTTTTTCTGCCTTTTTTAATGACATAGTTTCCGATGTTTCCATGTTGACATTTCGCTTCAGTTCATTGAACCTTTATGCGCTAGCTACCGGATACGGATGCTTTATGCTGTGCGAACAATAATAGATGTATGCGTTTGCATGCTTACACACCCTTCCCCATTCACACCTTTCCCGGGGTCATATAAAGGGTTTGTGGAGAACAAAAAAGGAAGGAGGGGGGAAGGTATTGACTGTTAGTGGGAAGGCACGATAGACGGTATTGATTGTTAAGGACCAGTGTCCGGGATTTGTAAAACAATTAGCTCTCTTTCATTCATGCCGGCGGACAATGGCTTGTATTTAAGCCTTTTTTCTTTGCTTCATAATCAATGAGTTTTTTCGCTCAGACGCATTCGAACGGTATTTACCGTATGCTCTATGTGGTTGTGGCCATTAAAAAAGGTTTTTGCTGTAGTTTTTACTATTTGAGCTGGATGTTGTTGTAGCAATAATTGCGAACTCTACTATGCATCGAAAATAATAATATTCATTCATTCAATGCAAACAGACTTGTGATAATTACAAGTGATTTTATAATCTAAATTCTTCTATATAGTGGATCATCTGATGTGATATTGATCCATTTTTAACTAACCATCAAAGAGTGTTGATATTCTCATATTATGATTAATTAAGCATGATAAGGTAAGGGGAGGCAACCATAATGGGATTCGAACCACGTCGGACTGCGTAACTCGGACTTGACTACTCGTTTTTCGATACGACTTGTTAAAAACTGGTAAAACATAATAATAATTATAATAATAGTAAACTTGTACATACTTAATTTAATAAACACATACATTTCCTTGTGTAAGTCAGGTCAGATCAGTCTTTAGTGTTGGAGTAGTACTGTAACAGAAGGAAACCTGCTCATCAAAGCTTTTATTGTTTGTGTTACTCATTATACGCAACTCTGCAAATAAGGCAAACTTATACTTAATAATGTTCTTGGGGGTCTGGTCGAAAACTTACTGGTTTGTATAAAGGGCAGACATAGTTCAGTTACCATCCGCACCGTGTTTCTAAACAAGACATTTTTTCCAGGCTTCTAAGCTGTTTGTGGAAGCGTAATGAATCGGCCAAACTCAATCGCAGACAAACGAGACGATGCAAAAACATTGCTCAACCGATTTAATCATCTGCTAGTCATGTGATTTTCTAAACTGACGATCGTTGCATAGCCTGCAGGAAAAGTGTAGTCTTATTTGAGCGAGAGATCTGTTCGGTCGATAAAATGGACAGGGTAAAGAAAGGATAACTAAAAAGTGACAGAAAGCACAATTCCAAGCAATACTCTGTCGCCGGGGG
>KB670047.1:79394-93628 GCA_000349105.1 Anopheles epiroticus | reverse complement strand
GCACACAAACGCACCTCCAACATCGACCCAGCCCGCCGTCGAAGGCTTTATCGTTTCAACCCGGCACGTATAAAGTTATCCTGCGAACGATAAAGTATTCTCGCTGGACAATTTTTCTTTGTCCGTTCGGTTTATAGATGGGTTCGTGTCCTTTTTGCAGCAGCTTTTTCAAACCGGGTGACGGCTTGTGTTCACCGAGAAATGGGCAAGACCATTAAGTATGCATCATGTACAGATCGTGTGCTGCTACCGGTGCCAGACGATGCACATCATATGTGGGTGGGAAGATGTGCGTGTGTGTGTGTGCGTGTATGTGTGATGAGCAGTGTACGGTGTACGTGTGCCATGCGTTTCCGTCCGTGGAATACGGTCCGTGTGTGCCTGTGCTTAGTACGCTTAGTGCGGATACTGCCAATGAGAACAAGCTGAACTTTTGCGAGCTTTGCCTTTACCGATCTTGGGGACGCCGAAGAAAATCAATGCCGGGTTGGCTACAAGCGCTTCAATAGCTTAATTTTTTCCTCCACCATATGTATTCCTTGTTCCATTTTTCACTTCTGCGCGCTCCTTTTCTTTGCATCTGTATTTTTTTCCCCCAATGGGTTTGAGCATGATTGCAAAGTGGTTGAAATGGAAACTTCGGAAACGGGTTCACTGACGCCCCCGTTGGCATATGTTGCAAGAAGTAGGACACAAAGGTGGTTACTACACACAGAGCGGGTAGGATGATAAATAAATTAGCATGAAAATTAAAACGAGGAAAGGACATGCATTTTCAAACAGGAGAAAAAAAACAGCTTTGTGACGAATCGCTAGCTTTGGAGGGACGTTTTGTATAGTTTTGTATTATGCAGCTTGTTTAATCCACGAGAAAAGCTCCTAGCTTTCTTTTTTTAGAAAGTTCTTCAAGTTCTTTATTGCGCAATGACCTTCTACGCCATATCGGTCTTTTTTTGTTTACTTAACTTATTATACTTAGCATTAGGATTGGCAATTGGTTAATTCTGATTTGCAACAGTATTTCAATCTTCATCGATTCTTTCTTCCTCGTCGTGACTTTATTTAAAATGTTTTATTTTTTTTATTTCAGGAGTGTAACAAACCTCCAAGATATTAAAACATGATAACGTAGTTATATTATTTCCTAGTTTGCTCTCTATATTTTGTGTAGATGAGTTTTAAAACCTAATTATTGCAACTTCCATTTTATCAACTTCATTTAATAACAAACTCAACCAGTCTCTTAGTTGCATGGACGCCACTTTCTTATTTGTGTGGAATTGTTCGATGTTTGATATTCCTATAAAAAAAATCTACCAAAGGTGGTGCACGCGTCGTTAAATTTGAAGTGCATTTTTATTCGTCTTATCGTTCCGGAAGCAATTGTATGTCATAAACGTGTGACACAAGGCGGGTGGGACGCTGTCGAGTAGTTTGAGAGCGATTTGGTGGAAAGGTAGAGTTTATGTTCACGAAGATGTAAGAAACAGGTTGCACATAAAGCTAGTGTCATAGTGTTGCTGAGGATGATGATGTCTTGGGTTAATCTTGTGATTGTAAAAGGTTCGATTATATCTCGGTTTTTTTATGTTTGAGTTTGCATGTAATTATTATTGTTTGGAGAGTGTTTTCAATTTGCCTTGAAGGCACAGAGTGAAGTGTGCCAGCAGAATACATGTTCCATGTGATTGAGACAATTTTGATTGATTTTTGAAAGAGATGTTAGCAACTATATGACCGTAAAAATATGTTACGGTATGTGTCGGTTTGATCTGAACATCTAAAATATTGTGATTTTAATAAATTTATGTTTGTGTTTCGCTATCCTGACTAGCTTTAACATTTAAATATTCTTTCCTTCCGATCCAGGCACGACGATGAGCATGAAAGGATGGAGCGGAGAGAACGGGATAAACAGGCCCGTGCCCAGCTACACGCCGAACGGGAACCGGAACCAACAGCACCACTATTCGCAGCACCAGTTAAAGTGGTAAGTGGTAGTCGTGTATTGAAGATAGTAAGAAAAAGTCGTCGTAATACTTGTTCATCAGGTAACAGGTTTACAGTTTTAGTGGTATGCTTTTAATATTAGCTCAATATAAATTGATTGAATTTTGAATTATCTCATCCCGGATCTGGGTGTTTGTGGATGCTGATGTTTAACCACATCCTTACCTACTTCTATTATAGTTTTCACTTACAATAATGTGATCTCCTGGGGTCGTTGGGTGTTTAGAGCAGGTTTTGCAGTTTGGTGGTCAAACTACTGGCATTGCATCAAATGGAATTCGTAGAGTTCTTGCATCTCCAAATCATGCTCTTAAGGTTCCAGTCCACTGTTGCCTTGCTTCTCTCAATAAAGAAGGTTTTACATAAAGTCAGGATAGTTGTCCGTTTGCGCTGCGGCTCTATTCCTCGACGTTGTGGAAGAAGCTTTTCGTTAAAATTGAAAAGTTTTTAAACTTTAATGTATGTGCTGTTCCAACCATCTGGAGCTACGGATGTGTCGAGCATCGTCACACATATATACTCTACACTCTCCATTTGGATCAAGTGAATTGTCGGCTGAGTGCACCCGGAAAACGAATGGTGTCCAGGGCGAGGAAGAAGAGCAAGGGTTCTCTGATGCTCCGCATGCCGCATTTTGCTCTAATCCCACCGGAGGACCGGAATATCTTTCCGACATCCCCAAGTCGCTGGCAAGTTCAATGTTTATCCAACCGTGAGCCGGGCAAATAAGGTTATGCTCTTGTTTCATTTTTCCCTTCTTTTTGGCACCAGTCTGGGGGTAGATGCAGACCAGAGCCGGAGTTTTGATGATGCTACGCTGTGCACGATTCAGTGTGTTTGTGACAACCAGCTGCTGGTGGCAGTTACATTGGCCGTCAACTGTGTTCTAGTGTGGTACGACTGGTTTTGAAGTCTGTACGATTTCATTGGATTCGGTACGATGGTTTAGTATAGTTAAATGTGTTTTTTAAAGGCTTTGCCATTGTCTTATCTCTTAATTCAATCGATCTGTGCATTGAATGGTCGACAAATTGTGAATTTCAATTTTATGAGTTATTTTCAACTCTTTCATTTGATATGAAGAATGGATGCTTACGATTAGATTCTTTTTATTTTAAAAATATCTAAATCTGCATTTACCATCTCGAGAGAATGTTTAAGAAAGCTTCTATAACTGCTCGGATGTGCTGCATTACTTCAAGCGGTTCGATTGTCTCGTGTTGTTCCAGTTTCTTATCGTGTACGCCCCAATTGCGATCATTGGAAGCTTAGACGATTGCTTTGCTTCTCTGTTACACGACGCGAACTCTTGCAAATAGGTTTACGAGCTCTGCGAAGCATGACGACGAGCATGCACGGCGGCGACCGCCTTTGTAGGTGTAGGTTCCCGTTTTCCCTTCCTACTCGAGGCGAATTTCCGGCTGCTACTGCTGCTGCTGCTGCTGTGTGTTTTGTTTGTTGTTGGATGTTTTCCTATTCTCAATTTGACCACTTTGACTGAAATTTGTGACCCGTAGCGAATACGAGGACGATATGCAGGAGGTGGTTTAAGTTTTCCGTAAGCGTCCATTTACCCTCCGGTGGGGGACGGGTTGCGGAGAACGAGTGCGGAAAAAGAAATACCCTCGAACACATGGTGTGCACCATAAAATGTTGCTCTCGTTGAGCAGCATCTTCCTCGGGTGTTCGTCGTCGGATATTGCTGTTCTTTCGATTGTGTGTGTGTGTATGTGTGGTGTGCGCTGTACGAAACGGAAAGAGCATATTACGAAATGACATTCTGGAAAACTATGAAAACTCTTTCAATTCCCACGAGTGCACGAACTTTTCCGTACTATCATGGTATGGTATGCGACAGTGCCGGGAGATGTTTCGCTTCTGGGTGGTCATCTGGTGAGATATTGGGGTGACGGTTTACAATATTTCTCATTGTAGTAGAATGCCTTAACTCCCATGAAATGCAATTCAAAGGTGTTTAATATAGGAATTACAATAGTATACTGAATAATATGAAAGTGATTTACAATTATCACATATTTAAGGTCCTTAAAAACGGTCAAATATGTTGTTCCTGTTCCATAACATACTACTGCCATCGAAGTTAGTTTGTGTATGGTATGGTGTATTTCTGTTCCTGAACCTTTTCTCTAACTCATTGCTTTTACTAAATGATAAATGCATGATGTACGCGTTTCCGCAATTCGTGAGAAAATGACAATTCCTTCCACTTAATTGCTGCTATTTGAACACTAAATGAGTTGTTTTTAATTGTTATTTTGTATTATTTGATCATCAACAATATCTAATAAAAACAATCTCATAAATAGTACAGAATTTTTACAGGGCATATCAATATTTAAAACAATCATGCATGAAAAAATCATGGTATAGCGACATTAAACAAATTAGATTTTAGTATTTTAGTATGCACGTATTTTTTACTACTGGACCGAGAGCTCAAATTTAATTTGGACCGTGGACTGACTATCCAACTAAGGCCGCGCTCTGGCAGCAATCAGACAAGACAAGACAAACAAGACTCTGATTGGTGCTCTGTCATGAGTCCGATGTCCGATTGGATTGTCAAACGGCGTGGCAAAAAACGCTGCAACAATGTTTTAATGTTGAGCAACCACCAGTAGTCAAGTATTTATTGCCGAAACTGTTTTCAGTTTGAAACATGGAGTTCCTTGAAGCTTCCAGCTCAGCAATGTTTGCAGTACATCTATTCCCCGATATAAGTGTTATCAACGCGGACCGGGAGCAATCGCGTGTCCCGAATATTCGCGCATATCGAATTATTCGTGAGAGTTCATATGTACCTGAATATATGAGTGACCAATATAAGTACCAAGCAATAGCACATTTCACTTGTTTTTTTGTTAATAGTTGAAACCATAATAGGTATGTTTTATTCCGTAAAGTTGTTGCTACTGCTAGATTGATATACGTTGCGACAGGCTTTAAAGAAAAAACCTTTGAAATTCAAGTTGTGCCTGGTTATTCAGTTTACACCAGTATGCTTAATACTTCATGACTAACAAACTCATACTAGAAGTATGAGAAAAATCGTCAATGAGTATTCAACTCGTTGGAGTAAAAAATCATGAAATGTCAGTTTCAAAAAATCGCGCATAGCGAGATCGCGTATATCGAATATGGCGTATACCGGGGAATACCAGTACTACAAATACTGCTGAAATACAGAAGAGTCGAAACTAACAGCATTTTCATGCAAGCTCGCACATCCTTCCAAAAACGTTTCTGAATCAACGTTCTCCTGTAACCGGCATGCTTCGGATTCCATATTGCTTCTCTGCTCTGCACATCGGAGAGTAGTTTCTCAATGTTGATTTTCTTAATTTTTTTTTGCTAAGAAAAGAAAGAAAAAAAGATTTTACCTCAACTGAATGGGCATAGATTAACAAGCAGCATCTTACCTTGTTAATGAAGTTTGTTATGGTTATTTATCTACTTTATTAATTTTTACCGTAAACCTCAACGGAGGCAATTGTCGAACCATCAAAAGTAAACAAACCAAACCACACAACACATGGCACTTACGTTTAACGCGTTTTGACATCTTTGGACACAATACACACATCACAGGTGTGAATCAGACATGTAAGACAAAATCAAAGTATTTTGTGTTAGAAGCTGTCTGTCTTGTTTGTCTTAAAGTGTCTGACAGTGCACCTTCATATAACTTCATACGTTTATTTAAGTCTTACGTCTTGTCTGACTGCTGCCAGAGCGCTGCCTAAGTCGTATAATAAGCCTCCAGTAATGGCCAGTATGACGGAGTAGGTCAATACATCAAGAAGAAGTTTTTATTCACTTGTACGAGTCTGTTAAGATGATGTGGTTGTAGATTGATGTAATATTACTCTTAATAGGCTTTAATAGAATTGGCTGCATAATTTTGTTATGAATTCTTCTACAAATACCCTTAAATTGTTCCGAATAAAGTATAAACGATCTTTCAAGGGAAATTCTTTTCACTTGAGAACACTCGATGTACGCTAAACTTTTCAGTCAAACGGGGGAGTTGCTGCATTCACTTGAAGGACAAAATTAGTTTGGTAAACGTGATATGTCGTAAACTGACGATGTACTTTTTAGTCTCCTCTCTGAAGGTTTAACTTGTCACTTTTATTGTGATTGTTCTTTAGCTCTAATAACACCGCCGAAACCAATGTCTTTGTAAATTGTGTTGAAAAGTCTAATCTAATAATGGTGCTGTGGTACGTGAAAAGCTAAACCACGCTGATTTAATGCATTAGTAATCATCAACTGTAATGGTATGGTAAAAAGAACCGTGACAAAGCGCTTTTTCAAACCGCAAGCTCTTTGGTATCCCTTGCTACCATTTCTCCAAAGCATCCCAGCACCGATGCTGATCCAAGTATAAAACCGTGCAGACGTTATGTGTGAGTTTTCAGCAACTGTCGCCGGTCGAGGAAGAGGGAAGCGTTCGCGGTGCTAGCGCGCGAAGAGGTGATTGTACCTGACAAAGCAAACACTAATTACCATAATTAGTCGCTGGAAATTGTTTCCAAAGCGCGCGACCCACAGTAGGATGAGAGAAACACTTGGTATATCAGAAGCACACACCGCGGTGTACCGTTCCCATGTTGATGGGGTGCTTACAAGGAAACCCAAGGGCGAGCTTGGGAGAACTGCACAAAAAAAGAGCGAGAGTGAGAGAGAAAAGAAGCGAACGATAGAACGAGATAGAAATTGGCAAAGCTTGCGATCCTTGCGCGCCATACATCACCAACAATGAAGTCAAACCAAACCGGTGCAAATCGATATTTATCCTCCGCCGCTTTGCATTTCGGAACAAAAATCACCACATACACATATAGCCTGGGTGCTTCATGGTCCTTCATGGTGAGAGGCATATCCGCTGATGTGTGGGACGTTTGATGCTGCAAAGTGCTGGCGAAGGAAAGATTTTAATGAGTTCGTAAGAAGCAGAAACGGTGAAGAATGTTTCGGTTAGTATAATCAATCTTCTTCATTGGATGCTGCCTAACGGGGAAAGGCATTAAGTATTTTACTGTTTATTTGGCATAAATTCTAGTAGCAACTTGGTTTAGCTAGTAGTAGCAGTATGATCCATTTTTATATGCACCTTGTCCCGAATGCTAAACCAAAATACAATCGTATTTGCGTAGCGATAGCCATAATTGATTCATTAAAAAATACGCCTGACAAATCTATTCACACAAAACGATTAAACGTATCCCTTCCCATCATTGGGAGCTTAATGTAAAAGGTGAGCGAACGGGAGAACGATAAATTGAGACACAGTGGCTGCCCATTGACCTTTCGGAGCTGTGGATCTGCAGCCATGGTGAAAATGAATCGATCCCGATGAAAATCGTTGCTGCTGCTGCTGTGTTGGTGTCTGCCCTGCAGTCCATCAGTGACGATGAAGATGCGCTGATGCTGGCGGATGATGGAATATCCAGGAACGTTAGAGTTTAGGGGAGTGACTGTACGTAGGATAGAATTATCAAAACGCTGCCAGTATGATCAGATTGATGGACGCTTGTTGGAAGAATTTTGAAACATTGAACAGAAAGAAACAAATTGAGATGGGTAAGCAGCAAAGTTTTTTTTTTACAATTTTAAAATATTTTTTAAAATTTCCCTTAAGTTTTGTATCGAATTTTATTCAATTTTCTACTGCAAGACTTTCTTCCATAAACATTACTTGAACATTTCAATTAAATAATTCCACAAAGATAGGGAAATAAAGTCACTGCTCAATGTGTGCACGGAACGCTATCGAAACCGCAGAATGATTAAGCTGCAGATTTGCACAACTTTGCAGAAGCCCCAGCGGTCAAGTCGCGCGGGCCTTCTCCATAACCAATGATGCAAAGAGCAGAAACGTTGGTTTTAGTGATTGTGGGATGTGTGCATGCAAATGATGCCTCCTGCATGGTGTGTGGTGCATTCTCTGCTGCTTCCTGGGCCCCGGGCCGAACACGGTTGGTACGATTGAACGTGTGGTGATGTAGAACCGCCTGTGTTTCTGCCTGTCAGCTTTACACAACTGCACAACAACAGTTTAAAAGCGGTTCATTCGGTGCTTTCGGTCTGATGGTGGACGTTCGGATGGGTGAGTCATCGTCGTCGCCGTCAGGTCCGGGACACAGCATGAAGGCAGCGCATACGCCACATAGACCGCCGGTTGTGTGCTCTCTCTCTCTCTCTCTGTTGTCGGTGGGTGCACCACGGATGGCTTTCGAATTCAGGAATAATCATCCTAGAGCACACACACGCGCACATATGCATGAGCTTTCCACCTTCCGTGTGGAGTTCGCCTGTGCGCTGTTCGTACACCGGACGTGCCGTGGACGACAATAGAGGGAGAGGATGGTGTGTCTCATCATCCGAACAGAATGATCCGGTTGTTGCAAGTTTAATTACACATCATTCCCCGATCTACGGTCGCAGCATGTCTGCTGAAGACAAGAGGTGGTGGGCTGTGGGTTATGGGAAGGAATAAACGCGCAGCTTCCCAAGAGCTGTGTGATGAAATATCTTTGAACGAAATGTGGCATAGGGTGCCGTGCCCGGGTCCCGGAGTCTGTCCGAAGCATCCACGTTACAAGCAGGGCAGAGGGTGGAGGATAACGCTCATTGGATGTTGATGTATGCAGAATTGCATCACTTCAAGCTTAAAGTTTTACCATTGTGTGCGATGATCTTCCGATGAGCCGAGTACAAGTCATACCGACTGGCTTCTCAGCTGTTAGTTTTGTGTGAGAGATGATTTTTGAGCATTTTGTTTGGTAGTTGTAAAACATTCATACGTAAAGTGCTGAAGAAAATATTATTCTTCTAGAATTATATTAATTGAACCGAATTGAAATAAGTTACAAGATAGATTCGTTGCATAGTTAACTGAGATGATATTCGCAAGTAATAAAGTGCTCCGTGATAAAACTCTTCACCTTGGCACACGTACGCGCATCACCGGGAATGTTACTGTCGTTTCGGTGTTACCAGGAGCCCTATTACGTTCATATTCATCGCGGAACGATGGTACGTGTCATCTGCAGCACTGAATGAGATACCGCTTGCTAGTTTATTTTTTTCTCTCCAAGCGGTAACAATTTATCATATGTTGTTGCTAGCAATGAAGAAAGGAGAACAATCTCTGACGTGTGCATTTTCCGGAGCAGCAACATAAATGTTGGTAAATGAGGCTGTGTGGATAGGAAGGGGGAGGGGATAGAGAGGGGGAGGTATGGGGATGGATGGTTCGTTCGATGTAAAATTCATACCAGCAGATCACAACCCAACAAGCGAGCTTGATACTTAAAACAGCAATACTACCCTGGGATTGTTTCGTATCTTTTGCGATTTACTTCAGTTATTGAATTTATGTTTTAAAATAACGTTACCTGTAGCATTGTGAATACAAATGTTGCATTTAAAATTAAAGTGACTTATGGACGTACTGATTTAAAGTGAAGGCAAACAGTTTGAGCTCTTTCGGTGCTGATTTGACGCACGATTTGTCATGTATTTATTTTCTAACGAATTCTTGTAACCACACCGAGTGTGTCCTAGAAATAGGCAACCAGCAGCGCAGTTCAGGCAACACTCCTGATAGCGCAAACGAACATACACAACTTCGTTTCTATTGCCCTCGGCACTCGAACCTCCTCCTGAACACCCCCTGCCACCACTCCACCCCCCACGTCGCTTGTAAACACCACCGTTCGTTGGTGAAAATACTCACGGTGGTGTGTGGCTCCCTACCGAAGGGAGATACATGGAGATGGGTGGTTCGGGTTTCGTCGTGCAGAGCAAAATTGAAATTCAATTTTCCATTTCGCTCACGTGCCCCGGTACAATCGCGCGCGCACAACCAACGTGCAGCACCAGGGTTTGGCGCAAAGATAAGGGGTAAATTGTGTTGGTGTGTGTCCTTCGGCAGAAGCCGACAAAACGCAGCGCCTGTAGTGGTGTGGGCGTTAGGAAGGGCGGGGGAAGGGAGAGCAAAGGACGAGAAAAGGTGTACGTGACAAAGCATGAACTCTTCAGAAGAGGGCGGGCGACGGTACACATTTTACCCGCCGGGTCTGAGCGATGCTTTGGTCCGTTGGCTTGCGGTTGGGGTGGAAGGGGTCGCAACGGGGTGAGAAAAAGAGGCGTTTTTGCGTCCTGTAAACCTGTAACCACAACACACGGAGAGATGATAAAAGGGTTCACGGCGACGTTGGGGGGTGGGGTGGGGGGGTGTTAGTGTACATTTTCCGCCAGGATATTTTTTGCTATATTGGACGGGCGGCGGGCAAACGAAACCGCGGTGGACATCTTTCGTCCTAATGGTAGCGCAAAGGGGGAGGAGGGGGGGGGGCATGTGTAGTGTTGGAGCGTGGTCAAAAAAAAAATGGTGCAGTTGCGCGGGATATGGGTGGCATGGAATCGCGAAAGGCGTACAATAAATTACAATTCTATTCTTTTTACGTTTTCATAATGGCAGGAAACTGTACTGCGTGGTCCGCTGGGAATATTAAAGACAGAGAGAGTCACCGTTTGTTGATGAACTTTTTTGGATGTGTTTACCTGCGAGAGAGTCACGTTTTCTTAACAAGAACAAATTTAAATTGAAAGCAAGTATTAAAAAAGAGTGTTTTTTCGGAAGATAACAAAAGATTTATTCTAAATTTTCTTATCAAGTTTTAAGCTTTAGAAAACCAAACGTTTCGAAATCTTTCTCCTATTGCCTATTCGACCTGCTTAGTGTCGGATTCATACTACTTTCTTATACTTGCGATTTGTGTCACGTAGCCGGAAGTTACGGCGGTTTTGGGCGAAAGATAGCATCAAATTCACAGCCTTTGGAATGATGGCTGGGGGATGTAAAGCAAAAATGTTAAAAAGGACAATCTAGAAGAAAAAAGTGAGCTTTAGCTGCTTTCACACAGAAACTGATCATATGCAAATATTGTAAACTAACTACAATATATTTAATACTAGTACAATATTCATTAATAATTTTTGGAGAATCCTTTTTTTTATTAACCTCTACAATTATGATGATTTCGTGAACCGTTCAGCTTCTGCTCCGCTAATGCCAGAAACAAATAACAAAACAATTCATACCGTGAGCTGCGCAGTCGAGAGTACCCCTTTTTCACCTCGGGTCGTCGCAGAACGTCGTCCGCATTGTTTCCATGAGTGGTTCCGAAACAAATTAGGTCTCCAATTTTCAAATGCCCACTTCGGTCGACCGACTTCCGCAGAGGAAGCGAGCCCTTCCCACTATCCGCTCGCTTTCTCGGCATGTCAAAATCAGTCGACGGTGATTGCAACCCCTGATGCTGTGTCCCTCATATTCTGTCTGCCGGGAGGGAGAGCAGCGGCGCGCCCACACCAAACAAAATAATCCCGAACGTGGGCAGTCTTCCAGTTCGGAGCGAGTAGGAAAGTACGCATTTGGCTAGGACGAACAGAAGGCGGAAGTTTTGCGCAAGTGATTGCGTGGCAAATGCGCTATTTCGCTACTGCAAAAAATAAAACGCCTCTCCATTCTACGTTGTATCTTCGAGGAAGCTGCAAGACAACGGAATTGGCTGAAGAAATTATGGCCAGCGAAAAGGAAACCATCCTCTCTCGCCCTAGCCAAGCAGCAAAGTTTTTACATTGTTTTTGTTGAAAAAAGATCATTGAAAAAAGTAGACAGAATTTTCTTCAAATCGCTGCTTGCGTTCCATTATTCGTTTTTAGCGTTGGCTAAGCCACAACACTTCTTCGAAGGACGGACATGAAAGTTCTCGCCGTATTACGAGTTACCTTTTCAACCATTTATTGAGAATGTTTATTCATTTTGGAGGTATCGTGCATATTCGAAGGTGCTCAACTGGATACAATTTCACTTTCTTGGATTTCAGGCCATTCATTAGTTGTTTTATTTTCAATTTTCCAATCATCTTTATCTTCACCTTAACGTGAATGTTCTATTTTTAAACCCTTTTACCTTTGTGAAGGTAATGTTTTCGGTTGAAATTGTAACCACTTTGCTCCACTTTTCTTCTTTCTTTTCTTCAAAGCGAGCGCCAATGCTGTTTTCTAATTGCTTTCGGTTTGTCTTCAGTGGGTGGTTTGAGTGATGATGATGTTCTGGTGGAAATGGGTGTTTTTTTGTTGCTTCTTGTTGGATTGAATTTTACGTCTCTTGTATTTTGTTTTAAACTGTTGTTCAAGATTCAAACTGTTTAAACTGTTTATTAAAAATTATGGTGTGTTGCAAGTGATATTCAAGTGTCAAGAAATTTACGATACACATACTCTGGTTCATAAAATACAGCTCAATTAAAGACATAAGACAAAAATTTAATATGAAAAATAATCATAATAAGATGGCTTTTATTATTAGTGCTTCATTTATGATTGTAAAACTAACTTTTTTTTGTCCATATATTTAAGAGAGTGTAACGAAGTTATAGCACCATTGCAAAGGTGAGCGAAGCCTTTAACGAATTTGAGGAAGTGTTTGGGATAAAAAAATTGATCATGAAATTTGAACTTGACATACACATTCACGCACCAATTCATGTAAGCGAACGTTCATTGTCACCTTTCGCTTAAAGCTGCTGACCTGTGCTAGAGTTGACCTTGAATGTTTGGTGTAGAGCCTTTGAGTAAAACTTGTTTGTTTGCTGTTCTTTTTATGTTGACTGGCAAACCATATTTTATATCCTTTCGTTTTGTGTTTGACCTGAGCGATGATGGAACTGGTTCTGTGTAGAGTTTAGGATAGCCGTTTAGTCATGTGAATGATGTTTAATATGCGTGGAAGGATAGATCCATTGGTATCCCGTTCCAGTCTTCTCATTTTAATGTTAAATGAGCAATAAACAAACCAATAAAACAATTATAAGCGTTTGGCTTGTAAACCATTCTTTTTATATAACTTTTTATAATAACAAAGGTTGCCTACAGGTTTCCTTATTAAGGTGATTGTTTTGTGTTTTAAGTATATAAAATTGTTATACATCAAAACACACTCAGATAAAATTAATTGATACGAATTTAAACAAATCAATAACACTCTTTGATAGTGTGTAATGGGCTTATCGAACGATCGTTAGCTACACTCGGCTGCATAGGTTCATTCCCGCACTTCTAATCGGTTTATTAATTGTATTGCTTTAGCATCAAAAAGGTGTTCGGAGCTGTACAGTCGCATGTAACTAATTGAAGCCGACACATTTTGTCGTGTCGATATCAATCGCGATGGAGAACATATCCATACCGAGCAAAATGCTCTCCTCTTCTCCTGAGCGTGTGTGTGCCCCTTGCTTGATGGATTATATTAGTGCATCAAATTGCTTCTCCGAAAACGACACACGGGTGGTGCAGGGCGTAAACGGCGAAGCCCTGAGCGAGGGATAGTAAACGTCGCTGCATATAAATAGCGCATCGCTTCGGATGAAACTGTAATCGATTGCAAATTTATTTATACACACGTTTATTCTCAACCCGTCGTCGTCCTCTCTTTGCTGTATGCACTCAGTTTGCTGTTACGATCGGGAAATGATGCCCCCTCCCCTCCCCATCACGTGGCAAGGGTGTTGAACGGGAAACAGTCGGAAAACATGGAAAACGTGGGTAGTAGTATTTTGTGATTGTGGTTCTAAAACTTAAAACATCTTGTGTTTGCGTGCGGCTAGTCGGTTGGTAGTTCTTTTTTTTCTACAAAGTGTGGTCGATATTGGTCCCTGAAGTGGCCTTATCGCTTCTCACCATTTACTCTACCGGAAGCAGACCATTGTTGATTGACCTCCCAACGGGCAATGGAGAGAGAACTTTGAGAGCTTCCCATATAAACTGGATGCCCATTAGCGTGCCCACTAGCATGCCCTTTTAAAGCGTTAGTGGGCATCGAAAGCACGATCTTTTGTCCCAAAGCACGCACAACGGGAACGACTCATGACAGCTGCTTTCGGATTAAATAAAACGATTTTTTTTTTATTATTTTTATGATGCACACTATCCAGTGCATCAACAAACAATATTTATTCACATTAATAACACATCTTCACTTCACAAAAACACATTATAATAATATTCACAACACTTTTCACTACAATTCCACACACACACACACTCACATGCACAAACACTTGCACTTCACAGCACAGTTGCTGCCGCTGCTGTTGTCTAGACCTGGGAAGTTTCCTGGGCAAAAA
>KB670047.1:0-76094 GCA_000349105.1 Anopheles epiroticus | reverse complement strand
CATTACACACCGTTTTATTGTTACAAACTTGATTCACACGCGCACTTCTACATTGAACACCGATTTGACAGCTAAGAGGTAAACATATGATTTCGGGTATGAGACGCCTTGGTTTGGTTTGTGTCTGTGGAAGCGGTGTGAAGGGGGAGGTTTGTGAAACGGCTATGTAAGCTTTGAACAGAGTGTTCGTAGGTATTCAGAACGCGGAGGAAGGTAGAAACAACGAGAAAAGCCTCAAATTCTCTCTCCATTGCCGCTTGGGCTGTGCTAGCAACGCTGTTGTGTGCGATTATGCGAATTAAATTAACATACGGGTTCGGTGGTTGTTCCTCGCTCTAACCAAATGTCTTCCACTAAACAGAGTGTTCAATGACGGATTGAAGGGGGGAAAGGGCGAGCAAGGTGATTGCTTCAAGTTTGATTCAATGCGGGTGCGGAAATAAAAGGAACAGCAATTCGAAAAACGCCATCAAAAACACTCTGCTGGACTTTTACTTTCTTCGGCTGTCGGATGGCAAAATGGACATCTCAAACTGCTCCAATATAGATGTTGTTTGTTTGAAAGCGTGTGTACGGGCGATAGTGGGGTGAAGTTCACAGCTCACCCATACAGAAACAGGTTCAGCTGTTTACCGCCACATCGCGGGCAAACAAGTTCTCGAAGACGACGTCTCATTACACACTTATGGGCTGTTTTTCCTAGCTGTATGCGTGCGTACTGCCCTGAAGGTGGCGCTTTGACTTTGCTTTTGACGTGCTTTGCTTGCGTCACATTGAACGCTGTGTTTGGTTTGGAACGCACTGCTGGCAGAGCAAATGATCGAGCAAGCGGCGTACGGCGATGTATTGGTGAACGTGAGCGTACATCAACCAATTGGTGGAGGTGCGTTGCGTGCGCTGCATGCGTCTCGATTGCCCCAATCGGGTGCCTCACGTGGCCGCCCGTGCACAGAGGTTTGGCTTGTGAATGGTGGCAACAATGTATTTTGTTTGATGTAAAGGCTGGGCTAGAAAATGAAGTATTTTGCTAAACGGTCATCAAACTTGTCGCCGTAGAAGGAAACCTGTGAACGTTTGCAAAAAAACGGGAACAGAATGACGGAGTTTAGAAAGTGTCGGGCCACGTGATATGGTATGGTATACATTTTTTCAAATATTTACTCAATGTTGGAATACTTACATTTATGTTGTTTTTAACCTTAATCTAGAGTTTATTCTAAATGCAATTGTTTTTTATTCGGTAGTAACGGCCAGACCGTATTGCTCTAAATGCAATTTTAATGAACACATAACATCGTTTGTGTGAATGTGTGAATTTGTGTGAATGAACACATAACACGCTTCACTTCATTGAACTTTATCGATCGATTCGAACTTGCTGCTTGGATCTGTAACAAAACTTGTCAATTGGTATCATTTTTGTTGGTTTATTCTTTTATCCTATCTTTTGTCTAGATTTTCATTTTGTATTAGAAAATACTTTCTGATTCCAATCCTAATTGAGTTGTTTAAATTTGTTTTATTAATCAGGAATGTGATGGGATCTTTTAAACTCAAGTTCACCCTAAGCACTCTATTCAAATTGCTATTGAATATTGTATTGGTAATAGTTTCAGTTCTATGTCTATTAGTTATATATCTTCAGTCTATAATTTCTCTTATTTTATTTGTTACAATATTTGTTCCATTTACGGGGATGGATTTTATTTACGAAATGTACGAACAATCTTACTTGCTTGATGATTTCTTATATTTCATACCTTGAAAGTCAGCTATAGTTTGCATTTATCGACATTACATGTGGCGATTTGTAAAACAGTTGCC
Source organism: Anopheles epiroticus (assembly GCA_000349105.1). Lineage (NCBI taxonomy): Eukaryota > Metazoa > Arthropoda > Insecta > Diptera > Culicidae > Anopheles > Anopheles epiroticus. The sequence continues at coordinate 74,270 of KB670047.1, read as the reverse complement.
CATAAGATAAGTGTGTGTTTTGGATGTTGTGCCAATGGAAGAGTGCGCAGGAACAACTTCAGCACGGCAATGGAATGAACAAAAAAGGAAAAGTTTTCTTTCGTTTGAGTTGAGATGTAAAATGACGATATAATTTAACGTAACATCTGTCCGTGTGCCATCCAAACACAACAGGTGCAGGCTGGCTTTGGGTTGGGTTTACGAGAGCGTGATAGAAGGAAAGGAAAACATAACGTGATGTAAAAAAAAAAACAGAAGCGTTTTGAAACAAAGGAGGGAAGAGTGGAAAAGGAAACAAATAGCAAGAAGCATGAAGGACCACGAAAGATTAATTGCCATCAAATTGTGGCGTGGTGGTATAATTTTACTGTGCCTTTGTATCACGGTTTTCGAGTGTGGGCCGCTTCGTCTTCGGGTTTCTGAGCTGCAGCATCCTTGCTCTGGTACAGGATACAGCGCAACATATGGTGTAAATTTATTGCTTATTATTTCATGAGCTGTATTTCGTGTACCGATCGAGTGGCTCATTATCATTGTACGTAATAAAAAGGTTTGGGCTCCCCTAAAATAAACATTTTTACCGTTTTATGTATTATTTTTCTAAATCATTCTCGATTAAAAGTTATTAAACTGAATAAAAGTCATTCAAGCACCATTTTTTGATTTGTTAAAATCAAACTCGTCACGTTTGTGTGATTGCTGTGGAGGGATGGGTTGGTTTAAATGTTTTTGTTTGCGGATCGTGCTCATTTTCAATTATCATTTGATTCATTGGACAGCAAATGCACTGGTTTTCTTACTTTGTTTGATGCAATAGTTTTCATTCATCGAACCATTTTTCTGTGTAAACCGATGAAGTCATTAAACCTGCAGTAAACTACCCTTTACCGACAAAAAACCAGCAATACGATACGTTATCATACACAAGCAAGTGCACAAGCCCCTCTTACCCTTTACCAAAGGTCATGTAATTGGCTACCAAGTGAACAGGCACTTATCGTTTGATGTGCTTCCCGGTAAAGAGGGCAGGATGTAGACGACTTCACTGTAAAACGTGATACAACCCACACGAACACTTTCACAGATCCTGCAGCGAGCGAGGTTAGATGGTTGATCTACGGCTGTGTCAGAATGATTCCCTTTCCCGTGTGAGAGTGTATTGGAGCGAGTGCGATAACCCCTTGGGTCGATAAGAGAGCAGGCAGGATTGCAGTTGGAAGGGAAAACTGTGCGAGATCGTAGAGAGATTACCGCTGTTTTTTTTTTGTTTTGCTTACCGAATCAAATACAGGCAGTGCAATGTCCTTGACGAAGCACTAGGTGCTCAATGGAAGCCACAAAATGACACATTGATATATGCTCGCGTTGCATCTTTTCTCCTTGGCTGCTGGTGCTGCTGCTGCGCGTGTCTAGTTCTCGTTTGGAATTCCGCTCGTGTTCTCTGCTACAAGTTCTGGCTAGGCAAGTTTTCAATGCACGTGAGACGTGGGCGGAAGAGGATAAGTTGGACCACTTTCTTTCTAAAGAGGGAGAGGGGAGAGAGAGGGGAAGCTGTTTTTTTGGCAACCCGTTTTTCTTTGCACCTTTTGCGACCAGGTAGCGACGAATGACGATTCCGGGAAGCGCACATGCCCGCTTAACGTGAAGCTAAGACGTTAGAAAATCTTGGGATTTGGGTTGATTTCCTGTGAGAAAGGGGAACTAATACACAACCTGAAACGCTCACGTACATCAACGTCACCGCACGTGCGAGAGCTAGCTTCTGTTCTGTTTTTTTTTGGTTTGCTTTTTGCGGTGGATGAATACTGGATGGAACAGTCGATAGTGGTGCGGGTACTCAAATTCCTGCATAAGCTACGTTATATCTTGGCTTAGTACAACATTAAGCGAACAATGTAAAAACGCTGTTAAATTTCGTGAAACGTGCAATGGTTTCGATCGAGAGTGGAAAAAGAAGTATTAGTTTGTTGTATTTCTGTTGAACAGAATCATTCTTCATTTCGGTGTTACAATATGTAGAAATTGTTACTTTTCAATTAAAACCTTTTTAATTTTTGCTTTTTAACTTTTTAATTAAAATCTTGGAGATTTATTTAAAAAATTAAATCTATTACCCCCAAGAACGATGGTATGTTATAGAGAAAGAAATTCTATGCGATGCAACCGTGGCTTATAGAGAGGAGAATAATCACTCTTTTCAGTGATTCGATTCAGAGTGAGTGAATTACTGTAAAGGTTTGAATCTTTGAATCACTCTTTAAAGATTCATAAAAACAAAACAGATAAGCGACTCAATCTTTTGGGATTCAAATCACTCACTCATCTTACCGACTAGTAACTCAATCTTTTGGGATTCAAACCATTCACTCATTTTGCCGTCTAGTAAATCAATCTTTTGGAATTCAAATCACTCACTCGTTTTGTCGGCAAGCAAATCTATCTTTTCCTAAAAGATTGATTTGTTATTCTCCATAGTGAGAGATAAATTTGAATCCAAAAGTTTGATTTACTAATCGGCAAGATAAGAGAGTGATTTGAATTCTAAAAGAGTGAGTCGCTAGTCGGTATTGGAAAGTGAATCTTAAAAGGTTCATAAAAAACTCATCATGCTGGTTTGAATCCAACAAATCACACAGAAGATTCAAATCACTCACTCACTGTCACTCTCTGTGCACATCACTAATTCAAATCGTGTTAACAATTATTAAAAAACGATTTATACACGTAGTTTGGCCTTCAATCATTTACGCTAGAGAGCACTACGGGAATATAATAGTTTCGGTAGTATTTTTCTACGGTTCGGGCCCAGTACCACCAATTGCGAAACATCTCCCTTTCATATCAATGGGGGATGCCCTAAAATCACTCTCTCTCTTTCTCTTCTTCGATTTCAATCCTAACAGATTGATTTGTTCTCCTTCATAGTGAGAGATTGATGTGAATCCAAAAACATTGATATTAGTCGACAAGAAGGATTTAAATCCTAAAGGATTTGATTTGCTAGTCGACGCCATATGTGAGTGATTTGCATCCTTAAAGAGTGAGTCACTAGTCGGCATTGTGATTTGAATCGTAAAAGATTCATAACAACTCTTCTTGCAAGATTCTAATCCAACAAATCATGCAGAAGGATTCAAATCACTCACTCACTCTTACTCTCTGTGCACATCTCTAGTGGGTATGTTAAAACACATGGAAACATTAAACACATTGAAACATTTTTCCTCGAATTAATAAAGCAACATGGATTGGGTTTAAATTATTTGCAAACCGAGCAGTTGATGAAATAAAACTGTAAGCTGTGGTTTGGGAATGCTTTTGCTTAACACTCTGCACCGTATGGCGCTCTCACAGCAATCAATTTGCAACATGATTGGTTGAACGGATGCTACAACCGAACCGACGGCAGCATTCACATAGTCGTTGTTGGATAATTTATTTTTTAAACTTTTTTTACGTACGTACCAAAGCCACCCACCGGTTTGGGAGTTTATGCTTGCAGGTTATGTTTCACTCTATCGTTTTTCACTCCCTTGTGACTGACCCGCTACACGGGGTGGGTGCGATGAATTGATAGCATGAACGGTCAGATAGTTAAATGTAATTGAATGTTTACCATTCCTTTATTCGATTGGTTTTTATATCCCGTGACGCTGATACACGTGTGTGTGTGCTCACGTTGACAGTTTGTAAATATCGCTAACGTACCGAGCGGTTCTTTGATGTCACCTCATGTCGTGTGTCTCGCCCGTGTAATTCCGATGAATTTGCGGAATATCACTACTTTGTAGATGTGGGTGAGTGTCGCCCACGATCTCTGCGTATCACGAACGATGTGCATTGCAGGTTTATTTATGTAAAATGGGTTTTATTTACTGTGTTGTTCTCTTGTAATTTCATGTTAACCACGTTTTACACTGGAAACGATACAGCCCACACACATAAAAAAGTTTAATGAGATACTGGATTTTTTTTTCATAAGTTTTCATCATTTCCCGAGAGATCATTAGCGTTGTCACAAAACATTGGTTGTAGGTAGATAAACAGTAGTAATTGTAATTGGAAACACGTGGTTGATCTAATCAGGAAATGTGTGTCTCGTTTTTCTATCTTCCTTATCCCTGCATGCTGTTCAATGAACTTACGCTTTTGGCGAAATTGTTTACAATTCGAGAAAACTTCAGCACCGATGGCAAGACGCACGATTTACGGCGCGGTTTACGAAAGCGAAATTAGCGGTGGAGCTTGACGAGTGCTGTACAGTTACAATCACTCGAGTGATAACTGTTGTCAATCGTTGTGATAGCAAGAAACTGTCAAAATGAAAAAAAAGTCATCAAGAAACATTAAAAATTGTAATATAATATCTGTATAGCGATTACCTGCACAAATGGGACAATTATTTCAGTGCGTGCGATATTTATATTTCTTATCTAAATTTGCAAAATTGTCTAAATAGTGTATCGGTAAAAGAAGATGCTGCTCGTTGTCCAATAGATATTAGGCTTGTCTAAGTTGTTACAACGGCATAGAAAGGATCATTTAGGATTGATCTAGGCTCTTGTTGAATTAAGAATCCATTTTTAAGTTAGGAGCTCCATATTCTTTCGAATGCTTTTACGAAACAAGTAATTCCTCTGTAGAATATTACTTAGCTCTGTAACGTTGCTTAGCCAAGCTACATGTCCTTTGTTCGTTTTCCGTACATTTTACGATCTGCATGTTTTTTTTTAATTGGAAGTGTCTGCAATTTATGTGATTATTTTTAACTATTGCATTTGCCACCCTCGGAAACTACAAAGATTCCGGAATCATTTAGAAGCCAAATGGATTTTATCGTCCATTTACAACCTCTACTACGGCTGCATCCACTTTGCATAAACTTTACATGTCGTTCTGCTTTGGCCTCTCGCATCGATGTTGAACAAGATTCATGCAGTGTCGTTTTATGAGCACAGAAATTGATCTCATTTGTTCTTTTGTGCCATGCGAACTGGCGGCGAACGCAGTTTTTTTCGACGACGACGTTTCGCCGAACGTCCGTGGATGGATGTCGTTCTTCCTTCGTCCAGCTTACACAATCAGGTTCCTTCCGTGTGCCCTCGCTACTGCCCTCGCTCAAATCACGCTGCCCGGATGCGGTGTTATGAGAACGAGGCGTCACTGATGGGCGATCGTGAAGCACGCTCCACATAAGCCACACACGACGCTGGTCGCTCGACGACGACAACGTGGTGCAAAATTTATGTTTCGTTCGGGACGGTTTGATGCTGTTTTCTATCGAGACCGGAGCGCCGTTTTTCCTTCCCAGCCTGTAATCCAGCATTCACATTCCGGTCATACGGTAAAGCGCTAAAGCTAAAGCCACCGTTGGCCGCCCTCATCTCCCCAGATGGTGGAAAAATTGATTTTAGCATAAATCACATGTTGTCGATTGAGAGACCGGGGTGGTGCGTCGGGGAGGGGGGAGGGGTAGGGGGTAAGAAGTCGGACCGAGTGCGTATTTGATCGTTTTATGTCTATTCGCGTTGCACGAAACGTGGGGGGGAAAGATTTATCATTCTACTCGGCGTCCATTTAGTGTGAAACACAACCAACCGATGGACGTTTTGTTTTTGCAGAAACTTTCATACCGTTTTGTAGAAGTTTTCTCGTTTTCCTTCGGGCAAAATAAGCATGTTTTCTTTCATGGTTTATTGCCAAGTCAAGGATAGAGAGAGAGAAACAGAGACAGAGACAAATAGAGCACAGATTCGTGTGTGTAGGGCGATAAAGAAGTGCTTCACGTTTCAGTAGCATACATATCAATCGATTTGTGTGCCTTATTGGTAGCAGCGATGTGATTTAAATATGCACCAGTAAGCATATAGTTAGCAGTTGCAGTTATTATATAGATTCAGGAATATGACTCTTGCAAAGTGTAAAAAAATATCATCTATCACCCATCATCAATTCACATATCATCGTGAAAGATAACATTCTAGATAGTGTTCGAACAGCAAAGAAGACATAACTGTTTCTTGTTTTGTAACTTTTGTTAAATACAGCGAAATGGCAGAGCTTTTTACGATGCTTTGTGCATCCTTTTTGCCTCGGTGTAGTTGTAGTACATTGATTGCATTACTGTGTAGATTTGCTTCAGGTGAGAAAGAACCAGCTAAAAAGGGAAGAATGCTTACACATTGCCAAAGAACTACGGTTGGGCCGTAAATCAGGCGTTTACTAGCAGCGGGAATGCAACTGAAATGCGAATGCATTAAGTGCGATGTCATGTTTTGCATGCGAGTTTCCGTGCCTGCGACTGTACTTGATGGTATATCCCCTCTTGTAAGTACGGATCTTTTGTTTACAACACCCTTTCATCTGCACATTAGAGGTTGCGAGCCGAACCAAACTGTCTTGCAGATGTCGGAATTGAAGACTTGTTTGTAACATTTAATTGTTGAATTAAAGGAGTACACATTTGAAATGAAGTGTGGATATATTATGTTTAATATATTTCGATTGTACAAACCCGTACAAAATCTTTTCGTAACACATTAGCAGTGCATATTTACTTTTTCTAGCATTCCTGCGAATGAAACATTAAATATAAGAGGGTACGTTGCGATAAAAGGCTGATAAGAGGCGTTATTTGTTTGTTCTCATTGTCGTAGTGTACTGGTCAGGCCACCATCATAGTATGGAAAGTCAAACTCATTCATCTGGCCCCGGGGAAAGAAGGTCTGGGGGAGAGACGAAAGCATGAAAGTGGGACGCTGTTGCCTTAAAATAATGCCCGCGTTGGCAGTTACTGTCGATTGTCGGGATTGAGTAAATTAAATACGATAATCGTTTAGTGAAATGAAGCGAGCGGTAATAATAAAATTTTATTTGCTTTTCACTGCATTGATTATTCACACCGTACGTCTGCTAATTGCATCCTTGACGTTTCCGTTCCGCTGGTACGTGGTGTTACAGGAAGAAGGATGAATGAATGAATAGAAACAGAAAAGTGAAAACATTCTTCAGGCACAACGTTTATGGAGGGAAAAGATAATGTTGGATGCGGAAATCGAAAGTAAATGAATGATTTTATTTAATGAATGGTTGATGGAACGAATGCAATGAGCGTTGGACATTAAATGTTTTTGCGATACTGAAGTAAGTCCAATCGATATGTTAAACCATTCAAGAACACTACAAACTATTTCAGGAAATTGTGAATTTACAAGCTTCTGGCTTATGCCTGTTTCTTTGGGAATTTAAAATGACTCATTTTACTTTGATGTTATGTGATCTTGTATGTACCATCTAACGATCAAGAACATAATTTAAATGTCAAGCGAAACCCGAAAAGAAATTAATAACTTTTCTTCCATTCCTTTTTTTTTTACTAATTGCAGCAAAGTCCATCCGATATGGACATGCACATCACACAACGGCTTGGTAGCTTCGAGGTAGCTATGAAGCACATCCTGGAACCGTCCACATCGCATCATGTGATCGGAATTGCGCCTACCCCTTCGACGCCTCTGCGCTCCTCGAGCGCGATGCCCAGCCTGGTCGCCGGCAGCCACCATCGGTCGCTTCCACCAAAAACCAATAGCAATAGTAGTAGTACCATTAGCAATAGTAACGCCAACTTCGTCAAGCCGGCTGACAATCGCTCCATCTACAATGGACGGCCCACGTCCATGTCATCGGGGTCGAGCGCAGGAGGACGGAGCAATCTACCAGGGCATTATTCGTCCTCCTCCTCGTCGTCGTCGTCGTCGTCCGCAACTGGGTCGTTCAACAAACACGAGGTAAGGCCGTATTTTTTAATCAATAGTAGAATTACGTGTAGCATTTTGCTGTTGTCGTATAAAATATAAAATAACGACGATTGTGAACAAACTAAAGTTTTCATTGTGTTTTGATAATAAAAATTGTTTTTTTCGTTTGCTGTGTTACGTTAATCTTTTTGTAAAGCAACAGGCCTTGTTCAAGCCAATTTTAATCAATCTGGTATCCTTCACCACTACAGGCACACGGCTTCACATCGAAAGGTCCGCCATCATCCGTTCCATCGTCTATGATGAACGGCCGAGCTTCGTCGGCAGGCAGTATCGGTAGCAGTAGCAGCAGCGGCGTCGGCGGCGGAACCGGCAGCTCATCCTTCGCCAGTGATAAGTTACCCTCGCAAATGCCCAACGGTCGACTGCCCCAGGTTGCAAACGCAAAAATGCCTAGAGTAGTTAGTTTTCCCCTTTTTATGTCTTTTATGTTACTCACACAACTCCATTCATTGCACTCCCACACTACCAATGTTGTTTTTGTTTGCATTGATAACGAAATTGATTGCAGTAAAAGCCTTTAATTGTGTATCTTTCTACTTGTACCGATTGTTTGCATATTGTATTATTTCCTTTGCACGATAATCTAAACGTGATCTTTCTGTAGTTACTGAGCAGGATGTGTTGCTTTAATTTGTCGTACTCTTCTTCATGTTCTTGTTCAATAGAAAAGCACCAATAGATGTGTTACATGTTTGCTGATTATTATCTGTTTTTGCTTATACGTTTTTCGTTCTCTCGTTTCTTTCCACAATCTTTTCGTGTTAACATCGTCAATATTGTTCGTTCACCTCCTGTGCATAACCGTTTATCGCTGCATTTTGTACTGGTGCCATCATTCACATCATTCACACAACACAAAACACCCATTGCCCATTGTGATACGAAACCCAGAACTCAAGTGATATTTCAACTCCGCTAAAACAGGGCAGCAACGTGGAGAAGATACTGCACGAGATGAAGATCAACGTCATGACACCGCTGACGGAAATCGGGGCCACGCCGCGCAAGGAGTTGGAATCGAAGTTTAACTTCAACAACCCGAGCGCAAACCCGCGGCACGTTTACGCCACCATGCTGGGGCCACCGAAACCTTTGTCTGGTGGTGCGGGTGGTGGTACCACGAAATCGTCCCGTAAGTATAACGGTGTGCGAATGGTACACCTTTGCACCTTCGCGGAGGGTGGAAGGACGGACACATACACACACTGACGGCGGGGGTTAAGGGGTTGCTTGGTGAGGTACGAGGCTGACCCACGTGCCTGCTAGTTATCGCGTAGTAATTGAGTTTATGGTTGGTTGGGTGCGTTGGCGCTTGCTATAGTGTTCCCTGGAGGAGGTAGTAGCAGTAAATGGGGTTTTGTTTTTGCCTTTTCTCTTCTCTTACATCAAACAAATTGCATTCACCGAGAAAGTTTCTTGTGCGTTCAAACTGTATTATGGAGAATGGCATTATGTTATAGAGGAAAGCAAACGATAGCAAAATCCATGTTATGCGCTGTGTTCTACGGTAGCAGGAATAGTTTTATTTGAATTAAAAAACCGGGATAATTTTTACAGGGATAATTTCCATAACAAAGTTATAGAAAGAACTTTGTTAAATAGGATATTTTAAATCAAACAATTGCAGCTCCAACAGTTCCTCCCGCTAATTGACATTGGCAACATTGTTGCCACTCTATGCCACTATGGTTTGCGTTGGAAACAATTAAAGGGACAGTTTAGCGGCAGATTGGTTTTAATATCGTCTATCGTCTGTTTTTTCAAAACCATTCTTAACTGATGATACATACAAACGCCCATTTAGAGAGCTACTTTCGTTAGCGAGCTTTGTCAAGCTGTCGTAGGTGCTGTCCGTCCGTAATCGTTGAATTATTGATTACAAATTTTTAATCGATATTTCTGTTTCTTACATCCACACCCATACCATCCCACTCGGCTGTGCTCGATTCGTGTGTCTTCCAACGAATCTTACCATTGCGCCATATCGACAACGGTGTCAATGTGTGTCACGACTCTGGCTTATCCTGGCTGGCTGGCTGCCTTTTGCTACTGTGTGGTTCTGACCCGATGATGGATTGATTGGTGCGCCTGTCATGTTTTCCTCATCCTTACGAACATGACCGTTGGTGTCGGTGTTCGTTTTTTGCTGTTTCATTGACTGTTCGTCTTTGGTACAGTTTCCGGGCTGGCGATGCTTCGTCCACTTGGGTAAGTGTTCACACAATCTCGATAAAAATGTCTGCGTGTTTGTACTTTTCTAATAAATATCGTTTTTCTTTACAGTCCTAATATTGAGGACGATAATCACAACAATGGCTCTGATAGCGACGATGGAGCAGATGGCGAGTCTAAGAAACGAAACTCTAGTGATACCTCATCGAATGAAAGCGCAGACGAATCATCGAGCGAGGACTCTAACATTGGCAATAAACTGGGAGGTACCGTTCCCGTTGCAAGCGGTCCAATGGGTGGAGGAATAAATGGAACTGGTGCGAGTGGAGCAGCGGGCGTCGAAGGATCGACTGGTGGGGCGGCTGGGCCAGGAAACGGAAATGGCAACAGTAGCCCGGTTCAGAGGACAAGAGACTGGTCCCTATTGAACTTTCTGAAGCAGCCTGCCAGTAATAGTCAACAAGTGCCAACAAGCGAAAGTGCCCCCCATGGCGGTGGTGCAGCCGGGGATCGCACTGGTGCCCATCACCATCATCAACACCATCACCAAAATTTACACCACACGCTCGAAGAAATCTCCGTATCATCTCCGTTACGGCCGCAAAGATTGGTGGGCGGTTTAGGCGATGGTGTACAAGGATTCATCGCGTCCCCTATCGGGGACGGTCGCTCAGCGACGGGAGGACCGGTGAAAAACGAACCTATGGCACCGTTGGACGATGACCACCTATCAAATGCGAGTAGTAGCGCAAGCAATGCCGAACTGCCTGCAGGCCCGGGTATATCCTCGTCCGGTTTCAATGCATCCTCCTCCTCGTCGTCGTACGTCAAGCAGGAGCCGTATCCCAGCGAAAATAGTGCCTCGTCACCGCCCGGTATCAAGAGTGAGTTGAAGGATGACGGCGCTGATCGGTTATCGTTGTCTAGTCCGGCGAAAAGCCCAGAACCGCAACATCACGTTGGTAGCTACAACCTCCACCACCGCCAACAGCAGCAGCAGCACTTGTTCAACGATAGTGTCGAGCAGGTAGATGTGATATGTGCCCTACAGGAAGCCAAAGAGTTTAGCCTGATCAAACCCATTTCAAGTATGTCGGATTCCGACTCGGACGATGCGGGGATACCGTCTATGATCGGTGGAGACCTTGAGCAGCACCGTGTAAATCTACATCACGTTAACACCCATATATCCCATCAGCCGGATGGTGACCAGGGGGGAGCTGGAAACGGCGTTGTACCGCTAGCTTCGGCCACAACTAATGTTGCGAAAAAGAAAAAGTGGAAGCGCAAGCTGATTGCTGGCAGCGGCAACGAACGGGAAGCTCGGGATAGTTCAACAAGCAGCAGCGAAGATGAACGGTATGGTGCGGCGCGTAGAAGTCGATCACAGTCGTTCGAGAAAGAAAAGACGCATGTGAAACAGCGTGGCCGAGGACGCAAAGGACAACACAGCAGCAATACTCATGGTAGTGGTGGTGGTGGTGGTGGTGGTGGTGGCGGTACTACGAGTGCCGCGTCCAGTGCACGCTACTCAGATGCGGACTCGATAACGAGCGGAGGTGGACGTCGGTCAAGCAAAGCTTCCTCTCACGGGTCAACACCAACGAAGAAAGGTACCGCACCATCGTCCGCGGCAGTTAACTCGCTACCATACGCTCACGGTATAAGTGATACAGGGGCTGCAGGTATTATGAGCCCTCCGATTAGCATACCATCGGTGGATGGAATCGTCCTTTCGAAAAAAGCCAACTCCCGCAAATCACGCTCTTCAAAGATTCTCAGCAGTGAAACCGTACTTTCGGACTCGGAAAGCAGTTCGTCTTCGTCGGGTTCTTCGGTAGAGAACGACGGAGTAGCCTCCTCTGTGGATTCTGCAGACTCAGATTCCGCCAAAGAAAAAGCTACTCCAGCACCAGCAGTTGATCCTGTTGTGCCAGTGACGAAGGCGAAGAAACACAAATCTAAGAAGAAGCTCGACAAAGCGGCACCGGGTGACGTTTTCACGAGCAACATATCATCCGGTAAGGGAAATGGACCAATTGTCAATGATGTTCCTGCGAAAAATGGACCCATCAACGGAAGTGGCAGCAGTCGGAGTACCAACAATTATCACCTGCACAATCTTTCTTCTGACAGCAATGACGAGTAAGTTCAACATTTTTTTCGCTCTTTGCCATTAGTTTACTAAAACTTTGGAGAAAATAATAACTTTAAAACTATTGTGTACACTTTTGATTCCTCTACAGGAGGCCTTCCATAGCATCGCCTTTCCAAAGCAACGGAGGGAAATTATCCGAAGTTGGAGGTAGCGGTAGCCTTTCGAAAAAATCACATAAACCGTCAAGTGGTCAACCATCGGTCAACGAGGATGACTCCCGTGTGCTCAACTCCAATGGAAACAAGACTGTCGACGACGACGACGATGATGATGATGATGATGACGATCGCTCTGATACTCACAGCGACAGTGATAGCGACACTCCAACCAAAAAAGAAAAGGTAACTAACTACACCTTTCATCCGTCTCTGGATACACGGGGAGGTGGATTCTAAAATTGAATTATCAATTTCTATTCATGGTCTGCTTGTTTTCACCATTCACAGAAACAAAGTAAAAATAAAAAGGCGGCTCTCTTTGCACGGGTGTTTATTAACACGGCTGCTGCGAGTGGTGGCAAGGGAAAGGGTGGTAAAGGCAAAGGCGGCAAAGGTAAGGGGCAAGTTTACATAGACCATGTTGATGAGCTGAATTTGGCGAAAAGCAATGGCGCTTCAACGACACCAAACGCTAACAATCAAACCGGAACAGCAGCTGCGGAGCAGAGACGATCGACACATCAGCAACAACATCTCACCGTACCGGGACTTGGGGAAGCTTCTCCAAGACCACCCTCTGCTTCAGGGGAGAGTCGACCGAACAGTCAAGGAACGGGAATGGCTGCAGCGGTCTCACCTACACTGGACAAGATGCTCTTCTCAAATACCAGTGGTGCCTTAAGTAACAACAACCTTTCGCTCGTTTGCCGGATCGATCTGAGCCGTTTGCTGAAAATTCCACCGCCACCACCGCAGAACCGGCCGCAGGCTGGATTGCGAGCACAGGATAACTATAACGCACACCGCAGTGCCTCTTCCGCGCGACAGAAGAGCAAGAGCCCGTACGATCAGCTGCACGGTAAGCGGCGCCGCAATTCGGTGGGCCAGCAGGACCATCTCGATCGAAGTGGCAGCTCAGTGCACAGTTCCTCCTCTACCCCAAGGCTTCTGGACGATCGAGTGTCGTACGGTGGCAACGTTCCGAATCGTCTCCTTCCGGGCGATTCATCTCCCGTGCTAGAAAATGGAACTAGTGGAACTTCCGTGCGACACAGAAGCAATTCCATCAACAGTGATCACAGTGGTGCTGCCCAGAAAGCACGAGACTATCGTGGTGGAATGGATGCTATTTATGGAAGTAATTCCCCTTCGATGCACCACCGACAACACCATTCACAACCAAACTACACCAACCATCATCATCATCTTGCCAGTCAATCTGATGTTAGTTCAAAGGGCGTAGAGAGTGAAAAATACGACGAAAAAATAATGACAAAATCAGAGAAGCTTAGCTACGACGAGCAACGGCTAAAGGAAGACAAAGCATCTTCCTTACTCTATGGCAACAATCGTAGCAGCGGCAGTGGAAAGTACTCCAATTACGGAGGCGCTATTAAGCAGGAAAGCAATGCGACAGCGGCTCAATCACTGATCAAGCAGGAGTACAACAGAGATGATTTGTTGGCAGATAATAAGCTCGGAAAGGCAACTATGGGACCTACGCTGACCAATGGTACGATAGGCGATGGAGAAACGGGAGGAAGTGGACGAATGCGTAAACGATCCACGAGCTCAGGAAGTAACAACACATACAAGGAGAAACGTCGGAAAAAGGACAAATCTTCCACCAATTCACAGGTGAACTTCGTGTGTGTGTGTTTTCTCAAGGAATCGTTTTTATTTATCTCCTTTTTTTTGCTTTACCTTTTTCCCAGACTGATCAACTTGACCAACTTCCTCCTACCAATCACGATCGGTTAGACGAAAACTCCTCGGGAGCATTGCCAGGTCGTACAGCAATGGCAATAGAGAGAAGCGGTCAGCAACAGCAACAGCATCTCAGCAGCAACAGCCTACAGGGGCAGCATCAACAACATCTGCCGGTCGGTGCTAATGGATTTGAATCGGGCAGTGTGCCTCTTGCGGACGGTGATATTGGGCCGCCAGCGGTGGTCCCAGTGCAAGTTAGGAAGGTGTATGTGTCGTACTTCGAGCGCAACGAAGAAGTACCGGAAATACGGGACCAAAGCCGTTTCCTCTCAGAAGCAAAGCGGTTAAAGCACGCGGCTGACCGGGAGGGTGACCATTTAGCACAAGCGATGCTGTACCTGGAGGCTGTGCTGTTTTTCCTGCTCACTGGCGACACAATGGAGCGAGACCCGATAACCGAGAAAGCTGCCTTTACGATGTACAAAGATACGCTTTGTTTGATTAAGTGAGTGTGGAAGAGTTTGGTTAATCCTTTCTACCGAATCCTCGCACAAAAGGATGAGTATAATTTATCTGACACTATTTTTCTTTTGATACTTTAAGGTTTATTTCGTCTAAATTTCGTAGTCAACTGCAAAATCAAACCGTTCAGGGCAATATCCATACCAAGGTGGCGATTCTAAGGTAAGAAAGTGCTCTTTTGTGCAATCCATCTATGCGAATGTAATCTGACTGTGTTTGTATGACTTTTCTTCCAGTTTGCGTTGTCAGTCATTGATCTATCTCAAGTTGTACAAGATGCGCCGACTGGACATGAAGGAAGCGGGGAAGACAATCGGTGAATTTAATCACAAAACCAGCACAGTACCGGCGGAGTTAGCGAATGGTAACACTCCGTCTCCACTGTCGCCCACGTCGGTTGGTTCACAGGTAAGATTCAATGAAACTGGAAACTGATTTTCTATCCTAAACCATTCTGTTTAATAACCAACCCTTACTACAACATTAGAACGAATATGTATAATCGTCATGGGATGTTGAACATGAACATGCACAGTAAAACTGAATGGTTAATGTTTTTTTTGCAGAGCTCTGGTTACAGTTCTGGACAGAACAATCACGTTGGATCAATGCCGCCGATGAATTCTTCCCCTGCCCAATGCATTATAATGCCAATAAATGTAAATATTGCAAATTTATTTATACATTTAGGAGAACCGTTTAATGTCATCACGCAAAAAATCTGCTCGATCGATTTTAGGTTCATGCCGCGTATCAAAAACAAACTACGTTGTTTACGCATCTTTCCACTTGCTTTGAGCTTTGGGAGCAAGCGGATAACTTAGTTTCACGAGGGAAACATGTCGGTGAGTGTAGCTGTGGTGAAACGAGGGGAAATATTGCGCCGTTTTGCTGTGTTTCCGAAGGTTGGTATGAGACTAATGAATTGTTTTGTTTTAGAATTTTTCATCGAGCTGGATCACGAAAATGGACCCATGACGCTGCATAGTTCGCTGTACAATGTCGTAAAGTACGTGCAGGCTGGCATCCAGAAGCTTCGACGAATGTAACATTGGGTAATGCTGGTAGAACCGGTGCAGAAGCAGCTAGAACCGTTCTAGCCAGTCAGATATGCATATTGACAATAATGTCCAACGACGAAGTGACGGAAAAGTTTGCTGGAAGAACATGGAAGGAAACGCATGACGCACGTGCAAGCCTGAGGGAACAAATCTTTTTTCACGCTCTTGAGTTCGTCTACCTTATCGCTTTCCATCAACCTTTATTGGTGGCTTATATGGACCAGCACACTTATTGCGTATTGCAAGGCAAACCTCGAGTATCCAAAAGCAATCCATATGAGACAATTCAGAACTATTCTGTAAAGATGTTCGCAATTTCCAGGACAAGGATCATGGTCACTAGTGTGCATAGCATAGCGGTGCTGTGACCGGTATCTGAAACACAGATAGCCCATACAGCTTGCTGTATTGTACGATGACGCATCCAAGTATGCTGCACACATGCTGGTCGGGGGCGTTGTTTCAGTCATGCAAACACAGGCAATCCATCAATCAAACGTGAAAAATGTGCAAAATGGGAACATTTAAGGAACGAAGGAGAGATGAAACCGTCGGAATCTGGAGACGCATAATCAATCGTAAGAAAACAATCAACAATAGTAACAGCAGCATCGTGATCTGTGGTGAACCAAGGTGGCTCAACTGTACGCTTTTCTTTTTTACTTCATAGCCGTAGAGGCAACAACCACTAACCGTATTTGTTACGCATGATCCGAGGGTTAGACGAGGGGGAAGTGTAGCATAATGTATAGGTTGTCATGCACTCTCGTAAAACATACGTAAAATGGTGAATTAAGTTACTGATAGAAACAGCAAAATTGTTTACATTTATCAAGTTTTTAGATATAAACAATGGTAAAAAGGTTTTTGTTGGTTCATCGTTTAAGGAAAAAAAACGAGTGTCTGCCATTTTTAAGAACATTTCGAAAGATTCATTGCGATGGTTCAGCTAAGCCGTTTGCATGATCTTACCACTTTTCGTAAACCTATCAGTCGGAGAACACTGATTTTGAACGTGCTTCAAAGTGGACTGATAAGAGAAGGTGTTTTTATCTCTTAAGGCCGCGTCTTTCGTGCTTAAATTTGTCAGAGGCGCTTGAATGTTAGTCGTTCTAGGTAAGAGGTTACACTGATTCGTCGGGCAAAGCCATGAGGCGACAAGTGTTAGGAACCGCTTCAGACATCAGACATTTTCTATACTTTTTCTTTTGTTCACCACTACTGGAAAGAATCCAACAACAGTTACATTTTAGCCACAAAAACAAAGTGGTGGTAAAATTACAGCTTAGCCTATTTTCTATGTTGTTTACAGATTTTTTTAATTATTTACATGCTTAATGCTCACGCAATAGCAGGATCACACGCAAGACTTGTAAGGGAAAAATGAAGGAGAAGATTGAACCATCGTATGTAGCAAAGCAAAGCGAACAGTTTGAAGACGGATAGCAATAGGAAAGATACAGCAATGATGTAGTAGCAAACAGTAGCTTATTTTATTTAAAATAAGGTACTGTGGTACTGTGCAGCAATAGTAACAAAACAGTTGGTGTATGGCAGTAGCGATCGCCGGCATCAAAGATAAACTTAGCTAAATTTTATTAAATCGCATACTCTATCGCTAATTTTGCCATGAATCCCCTGTTTCATCTGCCTTGTACGACGACGCATGGGGCGACATTGTGTGGTATTTAGTTAACATGTTAATACTAGCAATACTAGTTCAATAGTGTCACAATGTCCAAGATATGCGGAAGTGCTGGTAAGTGCAGCACACTGTTACCCGTCATTTCTTTCTTGAATCATTGCTTTTTCAAGTATAAACGTCACAATTATTAGTTATCAAATACATTAATGTTTTAATATGCTTTTCTTTAATTCGAAGTGTACGGCACTTACGTTTGCGTATCCCTTGTCTAGTACTACAACGATTGCAATTCGTTTTTACAAAGTTTCCGATTGACAGTGTTACAGACGGATCGAATGTTGTGCAGTCTCTGCTTGTGCATAGGTTGGGTTCGTTTGTTTGACCAATCAGTTAATGCATATTAACAGCAAACCACTTATAGCTACTAGGAACTCAATCGTCAACTCCAAAGATCCTAATAAGAGATTTTAATGTCTCTGATACCCAATTATTAAAGCTTAAAAGTCAAAATTTGATTGCTGGGAGGTGATTTGGAAACAAATCTCCGATACGTTTTCTGTAAGCGGAAGCAGCTTGCTTCTGAGTTCTTTTTAGTATGTGAAAATGTACTGTTATTGTTTGATTTTTGTTAAATATTAAAATATTGTTTCGTTCAAATTTGTTGCTCGATCTCTTGGTAGAGTTTTTTTTTCTGTTTTCTCATGGTATGTTGTTGCATTGGAAATATTATTGTGCTTTTGTCGGGGGGACCAATGGTTTCATATCAATAGTAATCCTCTATCGAGCCTTTCCTTTTTTGGTTGCGATGGTGTCACACCAGGTCATACTACACATAAAGCGGCACAAAGGGTTGTTTTATGCGGCATAGAATAGTAAAGTACAATAGAACGTGAAGTATAGCATAGTGAATGTTATTGCATAAAGTCATGCTTTAAGTTCCGCTACTGTGTTGCAGTAATATCCCTTCCCATCTACTACCTTACCCTTCAATGGCTATTTATCTTCAAACTGCATCTTTTCTACTTGCGTGTAAGTGCCACGGTATAGAAAATCTCGTGTAATAGGGAACTGAAGGAATAGACAAGAATGCAACACTATAGCAGGAAGGCGTCCTTAGAGAAGAAGCTGCGAAATTTGTGTGTGTGTGTCTGAAGAGAGGAGGAAGAGAAACCAAACATGCAAAAAACAAAAGCAAACACCTATATTCACAAAGTGCAACTCAACTCAAAGCAAAAGCAACAACTATTGATAATTTAAGCGAAAAGAGAAAACAAACTGGTAACGGGCGAAACTGCGCGAGACCTTTGCACCAAACTCTTCACAAAGAGCAACAAACTGAAAGCATTACTAAACTAAAAGACTATAATATTGTACGAAACAAATACACACAAAACCACTAACAAACCGATTACGAAGAGCAATGGCAATTAGTGCTAGAAAAAAGAGGTTCTACATGATTTCAGATTTGATGATGGGCGGCAGTGGCTTTTAAACGGAGGAACGGAACCGTGTGTGAAGCGTGCGCAAAACTAATTAATACACCACAAGACAAATAGAGTGACAGTAACACACCCGAAGGAACGCATCATGTGTTTGAAGTTGAACGAAAGCTGAAATATGGTGGCAAAAACTAAAGCATATATAAGGCGGCCGGTACGAATCACACCGATGCTGCCGCTGAGCAGAGAATAGATCGACTCAACAAGGAACAGAAAGTTTAAAAAAGGAACCGAAGCTTAAAATGTATTGTGAGATATTATATAAACGCTATACATCTATATATATATACATACGTACACATCGATACATAAAAAAGCTATATATTGTATACAGAGTAGAATGGAGCGCAGTGAGAAGACACAATTAAAAATATAGTTATAAGAAATGAATAGGGAAACAACAAAACAGTAGAACGAAACAAGCGAAACAGTAAACCAAGGAAACGGTAAAGGACAAAGTAAAACAGATGCAGTGGAAAGGTAGAGATTACAAGACATCTGCATTTTAAAGCAGCCGATGCAATTCGCATAAACTAAAGCAAAACTCAACAGTACGCGCGTGGATTGGAGAACAGCGAAAAGGAAAACTTGAGAAGTTTTTAAGGAAATGGAACAGCACATAAAAAGCAACAATTGACTTAGAGTTACTATGTAAAGTAGACATACAGACATACAAATACACAGACAAACCTAGCAGCAATGAACGAAACGTGTAATAAACGTGTAGTAAGTCAAACCTAACTATTAAGAAAACTCAAACAACCAAGACAAACCAACTAACAGAAAAACACAACAGCCTCAAACGGCAATATCTTGGTGTTACATTTAATGAAGCAAAGCAACAATAAACAAAAAACACACTCCGCTTTTGGTTTAATATGGAGTGGGATTGCAAACGCTATGCAATTTAGTGCGAACAAATAGCGGCAAACTAATAAAACGGGACGAAACGGGGTTTGGAGGTTTATTTATGGTGATAAGTGATTGATAATTAACACAGAAGAGGTGACAAAATAAATGGGAGGGAATCATGCTTGTAGGCTTCTCAACAGTGAGATGAAAAAGGTCAGGCAGAATTACTGTACATAGAAAAGACGGAAACTGAAACACAAAATTTCGCAAAAAACAGAGTAGAGTTGTAAATAAATCCTATATACACAGTACTCTAGTATATACCATTAATATTGCTATTATTATTAATATTATTATTATTATTATTATATAAAAAATGATTGAAGTTATGTAGAACTTTTAGAATAAAAAAATCAGAAAAATGATCAATACCTAAAACCTAACTGCTTTTGAACACGGCTTGGTTGTTTTTGGAGCGAAAAAGGGAAATTTGGTAAGTTTGGAGTGTTACAATTACAATGCCTTATTACTCATGCACAAGACACAGTGTCCCTATCGGAGCTTTGTGCTTAGATGCATGTTGCACTGTTTATGGTACAACCAATATTATATTTTTGTAACATAACTTATTTTCCACCTCAAATGTTAAAATGCTCACCGAGATAAAGGCATCAACAGAGTCAACGGTCGCTTCAAACCCCATAGTAACGGAACCTTACAACAGTCCATGCAGAGCTTGACGGACGCAATGTTTTGTGCAACGGGCGAAATGTAGCTGTCAAAACAAAGAGGAATAAAATACGACGGAGGTTAGAGAGGTGCATGTTGTTCTTAAACTTGCTTCCAGCTGGATTTGGTTATTTTAATGTTCTGTTACCGTTCTAATTGCCTTTCGGTGTGGTTTGCCTTTGATTGAGGTACGTACGCAGACAATGCACTCTTTTAGACGTTATTTCTACACTTGTGCTGTTCGCTAATCAGTGGTGCTGTTGGTTGTTGACAGTGAAGTTTTTTTTCCCTCATCGCCCGCATTTCTGAGATAGTGTTAGTGTGGTGCATATCACACACAACCGCTAGCAGAGGTGTGTATGTGTGTGCGTAGCTGATCTGTTGAATGATTTGAATCTGCGCTGAACACAATGGTGTTTACGTTCGTTTTAATTGAAATATAATTGAAATTTGTTACTAAAATGTTCTATAAAATGTCGCTACATGCTACAAATTTCTTGGATGCGACAAGGTACTGCAACGATTCCTCCATTGTGCTGTTCAATCAAGGCTAGATGAATTAATATTGGTATCGTCGGTAATCATAACCGTGGTCCAGAATTTATGAGGCTTCTGAGAGAATTTTTAACGCTTAACGTAATACAAATGTATCTCGGGTATGGGTTTCAAAAATGAAAGGATCCCGGTTTCAATAAATAACGTTTTGAGTACAACAGAATATATAACTTACATCCTTAGCAAAACTAGCTTCAATCAGTTCCAAAATTAATGTGATCAATAATCTGGGCAATAATGGTTGTCGATCAGCGCCCAAGAAACTTTACATTCTTCTGAAATTGAGGCTTGAAAGAATGTCTATACCACTAAAGAAAGCAATGCAAAATACTCTACTTCTATGAAAAATAGCTAAATATAACTAAATTGTATAATGTTCCGAGTAGTACACAGTACTACACAATGATACAATGTGCATTGCAATGTACTTAAATTATGTTCACGTCTTGAATGGGGATATATTTGATGATATTTTCAAGATGTATGTAATATCAAATATGTACATGAATAAATAATGAATTACTAACTGTACAGCCAATGTTGGTGTAATTTCCAAGATAATCAAGTTAAGTTAACATTGGCATCCCAGGTTTAAGATTCATTTCAATTGAATGGACTTAGTTATAAAACTATAAATGTAGTTGGCAACGCAATCGAGTAAGGCCACTCTTAGCATGTAATGAAGTTTAAAGGCGCAATAGAATGTTTTAGACATATGTTAACACAAATAATAAAGCATGTAGAATTATTATTGTATCATTATTCCATGTGTAGACTTTTCGAACCTCGAAGACTACTATTTTTTCCAGCACCCACTGGTGGATCGGAATTGAGGTCACTGATGTGAAGGGAAAGGCGTATGTTCCAGGATGTTTGTGGGTTTTAAACATCGACAGTGAAATCGAAACAATAATCAGTAAATTCTTTTGTACTGTATGGCCATGGCCTGGGACAGAGTGCTATTTCTCTACCTTTTCTTTTTCTTATTCGGCTTAAGAACCACTGATGGTGAATGTTACTTACTTACTTACATATCGGGCCCTACAACAGCTTCGCGGTCTTGGCCTGCTGCAGTAAACTCCGAAACCGCTCGTCTCAACGCCATCCTCCCACCTCAGCTTGCCTACCACGCCTCTTCTGTCCATGTGGACGGCCTAAGAGGACTTTATGGGCTGGGTCGTCCGGGTCCATGCGTATAACATGGTCAGCTCACTGGACCTGGGTGAACTTAATCCGCTGCACAACCGAGAGATCGTACAGCTCGTCGTTGTATCGGCTCCTCCATTGTCTCTCCTCACGTATGGGGACAACAATCCTCCTGAGCATCTTCCTCTCGAACGCGGCAGAGTCCAGAGTATGTCTCAGAGGCATACGTGAGGACTGGAACTATATAGGTGCGATATAGTTCCAGCTTCATCCATCGCGACAGGTTTGGTGAGGTGGAAGGTGTGCCTTACCCGTGAATAAACTTAGCTTTACCTTCAGTCCCGGACAGCTCCTAAACATGTCAACCGTTCTGACATACGTGCTATACGTTTAAATAAATTTGGTATTTATTTATTTAATTCTCAGACGAGAATCGATTATAGTTGACACTACCAATGACGAATGTATTAACAAACTTCCAAAATCCAACAAATGGTGTCAAGTTCAAACACTAAAAATAATATGGTCTAGAACAGGTGTCTTTGAACTTTGGCTCGCTCGCGAAATGCGGTTCGCGTGAGTTCAAAATGGGGACCGCGAAGATTTTTTTCGAGTTTATTTAAAATGGTATTTAAAGTTGGATTAAAAAAAATATTTCCTTTGAAATGGGCCAAATTGTCCTTTTGTGGCACTCAACTTTGTACCATCAAAGCGGTGCACGCTCACGGATATCTTTGGAGAATCCCTGGTCTAGAAAATAAAGTAGAGCCTGCTTGGCGTAGAGGAGTGCCGCAACCGGTTTGGCTCCTTTGATCCTATGATCTTTATGTGCCGTTAATTTATTTTATTGCCGTCGTTAGGGACTGTGTGTCCTGCTATTTGTTCTGCACTATATAAATCAGAACCAAAATTTACGTTACGCGATACTTTTATTCCAAGGCAATCACTTACGTCCTAATGAAATTTTAATAATGAAATGAAAATATGAATATTCATCTGAATATATGAATGAAAATAGAAGATTTTTAACGAAACTCCGGTAACTAAAGTATTGGTACGTTGTTGATAAACACATCATTTCATAATAATTATAAAAAGAATGTTTATTTCAAATTTAATGGATAACATCGATCCTGGAGAAAGCTCTCTGGTCTAATTTAGTTACGTAGCAAATTATGGGACCCTGTACAACAACCCAAAGAAGGATTAAGAACCAAATCCCAAACGGGTTTTAAACGATTACATGGACATGCCAAAGTCGACGAGTTGGTACACGAAGGCCTGTCATTGAAAGCCTGAAACATTGCATTGATGGGGTCTCTGAGGCCGTATCCAGGTTCGTCGGCGGGATAGAGAAAGTAGAGATCGCGATCGAAGAGAGGTTGATGGTGCATAAAGATTTAGTTGGTCAAGTAACGATGGGTAGTCGATGTAGTTCAACAGTATGCCGGCTACAAATTGTCGTTGCGCAAGGCGACCCCGGTCGCGTAGAGGCTGGAGCCCGAGTAGTGGAAGCCGTGATTCATACGCCGAAATCTCTCTGTTGGATGGACTCAATCCTATCTGATTGTCGCTAGATTGGAAGCTTCCAAACTAATGACGCGAATTCTATAACTGGACGTATGATGCTGCAGTAGAAGGATTTGATGGTAGTTGGGTCCTTGAAATCTTTTGTCGTGCGATACAGAATCCCCAGCGATTGGTTGGATTTGGTACATCCAATCATTTTCTTAGCTAGTTTTTGTAAAATATTATAAGGATCCGCAGCTTGGTATATGAGTAACTTCTATGAGATAGAATTGTGAAATCCATGTAACCCATGTAGCTGTGAGTGAAATTCATGTAACAGAGAGTTTTTCTGCGTGTAGTTTGATCCAATGTTAAGCCTAAAGCAGGTAGCTGTTCATGAACTTCCATCATCAATTAGATCAATTTCGTTTAGTGTACTCCAATTTTATTACCTGCTAAACCAACATATGAATGATTATTCACTTAGGTCCGGGTCTATGAAAATGTTGCGCCAACATTTGACGCCAAAATGTAAAAAATTAAGTACTAAAAAAACATTATTTTTGTTGCATACAGTGTGTATCTATTTTTCGTGTTTGAACGGGGTATTTATCTGTTTTGTTTTTGCTCGTATAATATTTTAACTGAAATTTCAAATAAAACTTATTGAATATTATATATTAATATAAGTTCAAAATCCAACTATACCAAACCAAACCAAAGCAAAAAAACGCATAAGAGATCCTTCTTCTTCTTGGGTGACACAACAACATCTGTGGGGTCAAGGCCTAATCAGAACACTGTTGTGCTTTGGCTCTCTTTCTGTCACTGAGTGTACCCCTATCCATATCCAACGTACGGGGGGCAGCGGTCCGAATGGGATTCGATGCAACGTCGGGCCTGATCGTATGAAATAGGCCTACGCCGCTAACTATGAGACCACCGAGCCGCCCCAGAGATCCTATACACAAACAAATTTTATCTTTTAACCATCGATGAGGTTTTGTTTTGTATGGGGTTACCGTTAGACTTATCTATTTTATTTTGAGAGAAGAACAGCAGGGGAAAAATCATTTTCATAATTTGGATGGTTGCAAACAGCCAAACACGTAGCAAATTAATCAAAAATCCAGCTGGGATGCTGACTTAAATGGGATAATCGATAATACCAGAGGTGATAAATCTATAGCAAATATTAAATTCCTAAAATAATTAGCCTCATTATCGTAGCATACTCGATACTCGATGTACGTGATTCCGCAATACGCGAGCTTTGAAAATAGTCAGTTCATCGTATTGCATTTAATGGTCTTAGAACTAGGAATAAATACATGTTGGTGTAGGTTTCACTTTAATCAATATTATTTTGTAGTCTTTTATCTATTTGACATGATAATATGCATAACAAGCGTAGTAGAATATAGCCTGCGCTCACAAGCAAAGTCTCAGTGCGAGTTCCGGCAACATTTTCATAGACCCGCGCCATAAAGAGAGGTTCGGGATGAAGAGAAGGTCTCGCCGCGAGAAAGCCTATGTTTCATTCTTCCATCTACATCGAGCAAATAAGTGTCATTACTGTTTTGTTAATACTGAACCTAATATCTGAACCGCTAAACTCCTTATTGGAGAAACCTTCATATGAGAGAAGGAGAGATGTGTTGGTTTCACACTTAATGGTGCTATTACATTGTGTAGATGGAATTGGAATTGGTTTGTCAAAACCGATCCAGAGACATATTTTGACACAAGAATTCCGTTTCCCAATGTAGTAGCACACTTGGCATTGAATTGGAATTTCCGACTATAAAGGCGTTCAAACACTTGTTCTTCGATTTTGTGGAAGGTAAAACAGCATGTGTTTGATAACAGAGCCCACTACAATGAAAATAAAGCTTTGCTAAACTTTTTTCTCTGCGTGTAATCCCGATTCCACTGGACGGCAAAATCTACATAGGGCTTGCCGAATTCTTTTTTTCGGCCATGTTACCTTCTGTTAATTGCGCACTGACGTGTCAATTCCAATTCCATCTATCCAATGTAATAGCGGGTCCTGTCTAGATGTTGTCACATTTTTCAAACAATTTTTTGACTCACTTATGTGTAGAAATACGTGGTGCTAGCCGTGCATGTATATCAGGCTGGTCGGACTTTGGTTCACCGGATAGGTAGGATCTCCTATGATAATGTAGAGGTAACCTAAACTAAACTGCCACTGAAGTCGAATAATATGATTGGCAGACAGTGGATCTAAGCTAAGAGTTCCGGAACCTTCTACAACCGACCGATACCGGGAATCAGCTATAATGTGGGATAAGTAAGCAAGACATTGGTTAAACATGATTGTAGCTTAAATTGCGTGTAAATGGAACATGTAACACTAGATGCTTGTTAGTAATAACTCTCTCTCTTTCTCTCTCTGTAGGCTATATTATACTACGATGAAATGTGATGAAATATGTCATTTACAAATTTACATCGTGTTGTTTCATTTGGTGATATTGGTGAAAGGTGAAAACTGAACAAATAGGACATGTTGCTTCAGAGCGCTTTCGAGTGATAAGAATATGATTACAACCTTCATCATGTAAGACCTTGGCTGGCCTTACTTAAGCATACATGCAGAGCAACAGAACTTCTAATGGTTAATGCTAGTTATTTAAATTAAGTTTGTACCTACTACAAATTTTCGAAATGGTTTGATTTGTGTAAATAAGGCTTATCTAATTGGAAGTTAGGACTGTCTTACTACAAAATGTATGTGCATAATAAATTTGGGAAATATTTACTTTCGGCAGTAATGACCGAAAGAATATGAAACTCCAACAAACAGAATTATTATAGCAATACAGCCTGACCGTTTCTGCTTGGTCCAAAGTTTTTAATTATGTATGGATTGTTTGACAATCGCTCTTCAATTGCCCCATAGGAGTCGCCCTTACTTTATTTGTCTTTTTATTTTATTTACCTTTACAATTATTCTTAATGTACGTTATATTTTTTTTCTAATATATCTCTTCCACATCAGTATTCGTTTCGATTGTTCCTTTCCTTGTCCAATGACCCGGCATTTGCTCTGACCTGCATTTGTCTTTTATTCACCACCGTTGGAGCAACCCGTAAGCTCCAGTACACCCGCCTGCTGGTATCGCGAAAGTCTCCATCAACTCCCTCCCCCCTCTATCCTCCCCTGTCATCGTACACCCTCTCTGTCGGTCCATTGACTGCGTTCGAGAACCGAACCGGACGGTTGGAAGTTGTTGAGCTGCCGAGCCGAGTACTTAAGCTTGGCCCGAAAGTGGCTAACCGACAACATGCCACCGTGCCCGTCCCCTTGCCACCCTCCTCCTTCCCTCCCCTATGAGGTGATAGTTGTGTCTTTTTTTGGAGCTCTTTCTCGGGCGTGGATTGTGGGAGGTTTTCACTACAGCAAAACATTCTACACACACACACACACACACACGCACCCGGCAGAGGTAGAGAAAAAGTCGGTCAAGTGACCGCACACGTCGGCCACAAGCTCCCGGGAGTGTCGGAGTGTGTGTGTGTGTGTGTGTGTGTGTGGGATGAATGCACCGAAATGCCGAACGCATTCCGACACAGTGTCGGGCCAGCAAGAATCCTTCCCAGGGCTGGCGTACAGGATCGGATGCTTGGGGCCCGGTTTGGCGAAGGTGGCCGCCAGAAAAAAGACATGCAATAAACAGAAAAAAGTGAGTTAGAATCCGGCACTCGGTGCTCGGCAGTCTAGCCATTGGTTCGAGCCTGTCGATGCGCATGCTCTGGCCGTGATAACGAGAATGCTCAACAGAACACACCCGCTTATCGCGTCAGCATAATGGATTTGTTGGTCTATTTTAATGGATTGAAGAAGCTATAAACTCGCCCACAAATCATTTAAAAATTATACACACTGCGCTATAAATCGATTGAGTGTGATTTCATTCTTAAGCAGTGATTTCGTTCTTAAGCAATTCTAAAGCAACGAAATCGGAATGTATCGGAATGCAATAGCCTTTCTCTAGTAGGGCGCGACATCGCACTTCCCCAACTGAGTCACTCACCTCAGCATCCTCGTGGCACTCACACAGGATGCTGTGATATATCCTGCAAAAGACGCTCTATCACAAATCTCTCTCATCCTCTCTCTCTCTCAATATGTCGCTCTCTCTCTCGTGTGGGATTTTCTTCTTTCATTTCCGTTGCGTGCTTTAAACACGAGCTTCACGGGCTCTCTTTCCCACCGTCCCGATGCGATAACAGGAATCAACGTCTCAAACGGATTGCGAAACGGGGCTCGCTCTCGGGCGATCCGGCCGCTGGGTGGAAAATCTTTTCGCTTCCTCACTTTCGAGACCCGCTTCGATCGAGCCCGTCGTCATTTAGTTGCCGCACTCAATCGAATCAAGTTGTGTCCGTTTTTATCTCTCTGTCTCTGTGTACCGTCGTTGTCACCGCCATCACCGCCGTTGCCGCCCACTGTTGTCACACACCTTTTTTGCTGTCGTGGATTCATCGTGGAAAGCAACAGAAAAAAAAAGTACGGAATTAGTGAATACGTAGTGTGTTCGCACAACGCGAGGGCGTTAGCGAAAGGTGCGTCGAGCTTTTGTCGAGCAGGGGAAGGACAGCAGGAACGAGCAGCAGCATCCCACCGGAGCGCGACTACTACAGCTGGCACAGGCAAAGGGGCGTATGCTTGCGTGCTGGGTGTGGGTCAAACCAGTGCGGGAGAAGAAAAGTGGTGGGTGGCCCGGGGTGGCACAGTGTGTGAGCGGTGATCAGGCTGGGAGGCAGGCGGGCTCCTGACGCAGCGATTTGTGTTATGACTTATCCGCAATCTTCTTGGCTGCTGTGAGAAGATTTTAGAAGCCTCAACTGTGGCCCCATTCCGGGCGTGCGTGAAAGTGGGTGGAACAGGTGCCGGGTGGGAGAATGTTTTAGCTGGAGATTCTATTTTTTCGTTTTCGTGAGAGTTTGTGTGTGTGAAAAGTGTTGGAATTTTTTTTGGGTCACACACCATCCTTGCTAACAAACCGATTTTGCACTCCCTGCTTCGCGGTTGACCTCGCCTTCAGCATTTGCCGGCCCAGGCCAGCGCCCAGTGTGTGAATTCTATGTGTGTGTGTGTGAGTGAAATGGCGTCTGTACGAGAGGGTGTATGAGCTTTGTTATTCATCTTTAGTGTCTGAAAAGAAGGACGAGAAGCAAAAAGAGAAACAAAAGGAACAAAGAGACGGCGTGTCCTTACGCTGATAAGGTGATGCTGTGATGCTGAAACGGAATCGGCAGGCGTTGTCCGTTTGCCGTTTGCGTGGTCAGTCAGTCCGTCAGGTGTGCTTTTTCGCTGGCTCCCTCGCTTAGTGTGTGTATGTGTGAGACGTGAATACAATTTTTGGGTGGGTCCTGCCCTGTGCTTCACTGCTAAAACACCCGAACTATGGCCGGGGGGCTTTGGCTGTGACGTGCGTGCGTGGGATACTACTATTTTGTTCGCATACATTTTCATTCATTCGTGTTTTCTCCCCTTGCCTCCCCCTCCTCTAGCGTACCGCAGCGTTGGCGCTGGTAGCAAAGTTAGTGAAGGAATTTAAATTGTGATTCGATTGAGCTTGTCTCATTTTGTTCCACCTTTCCCTCCTTCAAACGGTTGGACCCTTCCGTGGCTGTACCGAGCGGCGTGTACTGTGTGTACTGTGTTGGGCTGCGCCCTCCAATCTCCCGGCTTAAGTGAGGTTTTACTGGTGCCCCAGTTTTGTGTTGCTCCTCAAGCGCATAACCCTCGAACGCCAGTAGTGAAAAGGAACAACACGCACACACGTCCACCGTAAATCGTGCTTCTGGTTGAGCGGTGCGGAAAAGCGTGTCGAGAAAGACGCAAAAGGTGAGTGTTGTAGTGTAGGACTGTACAATGCAGCCAATAGTATTACCTTTTCTTGTACCTTTCTAAACATTTCATACAAAATAAATGACGCTCGGGCACGTCACGATATCCCTAAAGGTTAATCGATCATTTTTCGGAACGCTTGATCCATCATCTGCCTTCAAAGAAATGTCCCGCATGGTCAGCATTTATTTGTCTTCCCTTCTCACATTCAATGCAATGGAAAGGTTGCAAGTGCTTGGGTGAGGAAGCTGTCATGCGTTTCAATTTCATTTCAACGGAAATCGATCAAGGCATGATGAAGAGAATTGTACGTTGGTGAGTTCTGGAAAACAATTTTTACGGATGAACTGATATTTATTTTACGAATAATTCATTTTTATGTGTTCAGTTAATTGAGACATCATGAGACCCGTTGTTAGGAGTTACAAAATGTTTTCGACTTTTTTCAACATTAATTTGTTGATTTATTTGATTTGGATTTTAGCGAATCTTTATTTTTCGTTATTCAATATTCGTTGTAGCACAGCTCTTACTTCAACAAAGCTTTCGACAGGACTGAAATATTTATAAGACATTACTACTCTTATGGTAGGTTTTATGAATCACTTTAACGAGAAAGTGGTGACATAGAGAGATTAAAAAAACCTTTTGATTTCATACACCTACTCAATACATAGTTTTGCCATGAAAAAAAAGACTCTCCTTCGAACACTATGTCTTTCTGAGCGATTTTTCAGAGGCCTAGAGGAAGTGATTCTGCCTTTCCTCCTATCAAAGCACAACAGTGACATGCCTATGACCAGTTCCACTAAACCCAACGAGCACCACTACTAGATGCAATGGCACCACTATGCAGAGCAATTGAATCTACTTTGTGTAATTTAATTTATTAATTTATTAATGACCACCTAGAACCATCAGTAAATGAAACTGCAACCATCAGTAATCATCACAAACAAGATCGTGATGGCAATTGCAAAAATCCATAACGGAACTGTGTTAAAAAAACAAAGGTCTGCTAGCGCTATGGGAAAGCATATTGGAAACCTTAGGCTTATTAGCCCAGCTTGAACAGTACCGATGAACGTAAGATCCCCGAACTATTCTTTCTCCAAGATACCCAGGCAACAGGCCTTGTAGCAGTTTGAATGCTAAGGTAATGAACGACCTGATACATAATCCACTGTTCTAGAGACATTCATCGTAGGATCTTCAGCATATTCAGGGCCTGATGTATTCAGGGGACATGGGATAAAAGCGACATCTTAAACTTTTTTTTATACTATTGAACACAAACGTAAGGCATTGCTCATATGTATTCTCACATGAAGCTGAATGTTTTCTCATACATTAAATGTTTAGATAACTATTCAAAATCAAAGAAAATGTTAACTGTTTAGTGGACCATAGTGAACAAATGCACCGGTAGTCGGTTACGCCTTTATTGAGTAACATATTACTCGGTCATAACGACCTTAGATAGGCACCGATAGGTTGGTTTAGAGAGAACATGGAAAACTCTTCATTGGGTCTGCATTGGTCATATCAAAACAGACATTGTAGCTACATCAATAGTAAAGTGTCCAATTAATCTTTAAACAGAAGAACCGTCCGTTATTCAGAGCCTAGTAAACCTTGGGACGTATGATTAGCGACTCAAAACTCCAATAGCTCTGTTATACGCCATGTTTGCGCATCACGTTTTGTTAAAAGTACCATGCGCCTCCATCGACAAAAATAAAAAAATAAATCAGAGTATGATTTTTGTTTTATTTGGTAGTAACGGCCAGGCCGTATCGCTATCAGAGTATGATTATTATAAGTACAAAAAAACTTCTACAATGTTTTATTCACTGCACTATTTTCTTATTTATTTGTTTGTGCTTGTAAAGCTTGCCTCACTGGGAACATATCCATCGCTGTTCTTTGTACTCACGTCTAAGTCCGGGATTAAACCTAATTTGGGCCGGTTGCGTTCAAGCCTCCTCGTGTATTCTCGGGAGCCGCAAAATTACTGGAAGCTAAACGAGCAACACGAAACGCTTCGGGTTCCTGTCCTGCTAGCGGCTGTTCAGCGGCCACATGCTCGTAAGGCTTGTTAATGATGAATAAATTTAAATTAATACTTTCAAAAGGGTTTTTTTTTCTCTCTCTCTCTCTCGCGCTTGCGATGTCGTTGCAAAGCGGTTATGCAACCCAAACCCAAGCCCCGAGGCACAATTATGGAGGGCTTAGTTGTTGGGGTTTGCGCTGGGTCTTAGGAAGTGTTTTTTCCCCCCCACTTCGCTCCGTTGTCGGTGAAAGTTAAAGAATGTTTATTTTTTTCTCGTAAGTAAAGCCGGCTTTACCGGAAGCAAAAAGAGGCTCTTGGGAAGTAGGAAGCGTGATAAGCTCTGCCGTATTTGCATACCCCTTTTTTTTGTAGACGCTAGATTGAAAATAAGAAAGTTTAAGTTCAATTTCAAAATAGGACAAAAAGGTTAAGAAAGAAGATTTGGGTTGGGTTGTTTCTGGGTTGGAAGCGAAAAATGTAGTGTGGTTGAAAAGTTTCAACAAGCTGCAAGAATTGTGTTGCTTTACGCTTTACGCTTTACGCAGCAAAATTCAATCATGGTGAGTGTTTGAATCTCTGTCGATACTAAAGTATCGGTACGTGAGGGTATAAAACGTAAACTTTAATGCAATTTGATAGTTTTGTTTATAGCACAATTACTTTGAAATGAAGCGCTTTGACCGTAAATGACGGTTATACTGCTTGCTTGTTGGGATCGAAACTTTAAAGCAAAAAAAATTTTTTTTGCGGGACTAGATAGGTAGGTGGTATTGGTTTGAGCAGCATCTTAAAGTATTTAAAGTATTTAAGATAGTCAGGCTAATTTGAACAGCGTTGTGAACTAAGGCCTTCACATTGCATTGCAATATATGCGATTTTGCGTTTAGACGCTTAGTTTGGAAACTGCTACAGATATTCGTTTGTTCCGTGTACCCCTATTGCGCATCACGTATTGTTAAAAGTACCATGCGCCTCCATGCTTAGGTTTTGCTAAATCTTATAATACAGTCATCATACAGTCACTGATGTCTACCATCATACTCGGCATTAGTTGTGGCTGAAAATTGACCAAAAACTTGGAAAAGAAAGGAAAATATATAGTTAGGACGAGTTGGAGCATCATATGAATGAAATTTGATCGTGTGAACAACGTGGTTCATGCCAAAGCGATGACCCAGCCCAGAAGATCTTTTTTGCCTTCACTATCTAAGTAGATCGAGCAGAAGATCTCGGGTTGATGGTGACACCACCAGCGGCCCTACTAATAAATGCCGATTTACGTAGGGGTGACGCACTTTCGAAGTCGTCCCAAATTTCACCTATCTCGGGTCAAAAGTCAGCACCTACAACAGCATAGAAGCCGTAGTGCGCGCACGGATGAAGCCTGAGGAAACATTTCACCTCACAAAACCTGTCGCGACGGACGAAGCTGGGACTACATCGCACCTATATAGTTCCAGTACTCACGTATGCCTCTGAGACATGGACGCTGTCCAAAACTGACGAAACCCTCTTAGCCGCGTTCGAGAGGAAGATGCTCAGGAGGATTGTTGGCCCCATACGTGAGGAGGGACAATGGAGGAGCCGATACAACGACGAGCTGTACGAGCTGTACAACGACCTCTTCGTTGTGCAGTGGATTAAGCTTGCCCGGCTCCGGTGGGCAGGCCATGTTATACGCATGGACCCAGACAACCCAGCCCATAAAGTCCTCTTAGGCCGTCCACATGGACAGAGGAGGCATGGTAGGTCCAAGTTGTGGTGGGATGGTGTAGAGTGTCCAACATCGAGGCCGGGATAACGGATTGGCAGACGACGACATGTTGTAAATTAGAAATTCCTTACTGGTAATTAGAATTTCCTTTTTTGTAGAATATTGTAGCAAGACAAGCGCAAGTCCGATTATGCAAATGCCTTAACCTAAATTGATTGTGCAGATCGCAATGGGTAATCCCATCTCAACAACATGTTTTCAATATATTGCAATTATTTATTCATTTAAAATTTTCAGAAAAGCTCTGCAGTTTGTCATTGAAAACGTTAACGAGCAATTAAGTATGAATAGTATGCACAATTTTAAGCTCAATTTTAAGCTTGTTTAACCAGGTCTAGGAAGTCCAAAAACAAAAAAAAATGGGTCACCGATGTAAAACGGTAAATGCTTTATGTTTAATTTTCAACGTTTTGACCGTAGAGTTTTGTTTTAAAATATCGTTTTGAAACGTCTCCAAAGGAAAAGACCAAAGATCTGCGTCTATTATAACTTATTGGATGACTAAAATGATTGGATTTTTGTTTGTTATTTGTTGCTTGCGTTTCGCTAGCCTATGTATAGTTTTCATTATTTTTTTGGTTTGGTTTTGATTTTTAATTGTACATTTCGGGAGGGTTTATGGAACCATTTCGAGCTATTTTTTCATAAAACATTGTTTGCTCGTGGCCTAAGGCTAAATCGAGCAGAATAGTTACAAGAGAGCAGGTAATTGTACTTGTATCATTAGCAAGCTCTTCCATATCTACTCTTCGTACTGATCTAACATTTCTTTCCATTTTTTTCTTCTTTCCTTTGTATGTCATTTCATGGATCCCTTTTTAAATGGTTATGCTGTAGTTAGTGAAATAGCTTTTTTATAAGCTGTAGTGATGGGAAAGTTTAGTTTTATTTCGGAACGGAACAAAAGCTGTTTTATTATGAAAAAAAAGCAAGGAATGAAATGAACTTATTACGTTGCATTTAATATATTAAAAATATAATATTATGGATGGTTATAAATAAAGGATAAAAAGAATCAAGAAAAAATAGATCATAACTGGTTAATAGAAAAAATAGCACCAAACGTATGATCATAATAAGTTTTGTACTTAAGAAAAAGAAAACATTAAAAATAATGTCTAACAAAAATAACACTGCAATGAGATTGTTACAGCCCCGTTTGCTCCAGACAAGGAAAGGCTACAATTAACACTTACTCTGAGCAGAAAAAAAGAAATGGAAGTTCACAGTTTAACGTTCACATGGGAATTCACATGTAGATGTACTTACTTTTTGTTTTTATTTGAACCCAGGTTCCATCCATCAAACAGACTAATTGCCAAACAGTAAGAAAATAAGCTGTTAACCGTTCCATTGCCTATTGCAAATGTGAAATCGATTGAAACGCAGAGTTTTTATTACACCATTTTATCATCTTTGCAATCATTTCAATCGTCCGCACTAATGGGAAAAATGTTCTTGCAGAATGAAAGCAAGATAATGAATTTACAACAAATAGTCCTTACCCCACTTGCCAGCGCGAACGGGCGTCTAATCTGATTGATTCAAATGAGATGAGCAAGTCATGCGGCGTGCAAGGTTCGGTCCCTTTATCATCTCGGATGAACTTTATTTCTATTTCGAGTGATAATTTGAAATTGATTTCAAACCATCGGCCCGGATACAAACGGAAGCCACCAGGGCTTTGTCGGTTGCAAACCATTCATTCAACCTTCCATTTCGGCTGGGGCGCATTGGTGTGACTGGTGACTGGTGTCGCTTGTGTGAGAGAACGAAAATAACTTGCCTGTAAGCGTGGCTGTTTTTATATGAACTAAATTGAAGTGGGACTTTTGGATGCTGCCTTTCCCAGAGAGTATTGTGTTGTATGTTCTAAAAGCCTTCGCTACGGTAGAAATTTTATGCCATAGCCAAAAGAGCATACCTCCATAAATCTCGGCACTCGCTCAGTTGCCATTTGCTTTGGTTTGGTATGAAATTCGGTCTCGATGGTAATTTAATGTGTTTTTCTTTTCTGCTTCGCCTTTCTTTTGCGCCTCTTGCAAAGCAGTGGTAGGTTCTTCTTGAGTAGAATTTATCTATTACCAGTAGTAAATTTGTTATGACTTTTCCTTCATAGACCGTTCATTGACCTGTACTTTGGGCGTGGGTTCCTTTCAGGGTTTTAGTAAAGTAAGCGAAGCCACCAAATGTCCTTGAAATAGGAGATGGTGAATAGATGGATTGTTACTGATACACATTTGTATAACCTGTATGTTGGTTTATTGAAATTAGATGAAAATTGATTGGTTGAACAGTTGAAACTGTTTGTCTTTTAAGGTTTTCATTTGAATGTTTGAAGTTGAATATTTCATAATTTTTTTTTCATATTTTATAAGAATTTTAACTTTATCTTCACCGTTTCCCAAAGATTCTAGACTATAATAAACATATTTTAAGACATTCTAGCTCAATTCAGCCTCTCTGATTGGCGCTGCCCGGAAAAAAAGGGTCGATAAAGCAATGTAGACTAGACGGACAAAGATGAATGAATTTGCCAGTTGCAGAGAAATGTATTAAACTGGCCCCTTTTCTTCTTGAGCGAAAACAGTGGTCAGGCAATGTTTTTTTTGTTGTATGCTAAAGCCTTCTTCCGATCGGAAGAAAGCAAGCGGGAAAAAGATTACAAGACAGCAGGAACGAAAACGGAGAAGGCAAGAGTGCTCATTCATTTTGCTGCCAGCCTAAGCTTTTTTGTTGCTTTTTCCTTCCTTGGGGGTTTTCGCTTTGTTTTGTCCCATACTTAGTCAAAGTTATTTTTCATCTCATCTGCTCATGGTCCACTGATCGAATTTTCCTGAACTTTTTTTTTTGTCCACGGAGCTTACATCGTACACACACCATGGTTCTGTACAGCCTTTTACTTGTCCTTTTTTGTGCGCGATAGGCGTATTTTTTTTCTTTGGGGAGGATTTTGCTAAAAGTAAGAGCTCCATTTCTCAAAAAAAATCGTGGTAGCGGTAGAAATGAAAGGTTCTTCTTGTACGAACCAATTTGTTTACTTACTGCGCTGCCTTCTCTATACAACCCGTTCGGCAAAGTCTTCCCGTTTCCGTTGGTATGTGCTTCAGACAATGGAGATGCGAATCGATTACAATCGCTTATCCTTATGGTGAGTGCGAAATGAACAACAATTTAGCCACCCATCCACCCACACTGACGCTCTGTAAAAGTCTCTGGGCCATGTGATGTGTCTTTGTCTTCGAGCCTCGACCTCGTTTTCTCGTTGCTTGAACCGCGCTGGAGGAAGCTTTTGACCGACACCAGTCTGCTGCTGCTGCTGCTGCTGCTGGTTGGATGGATGAAGATACGAGACCATTATTTCTCTCATTTCATCTCACGCGGTCGCGGTTCCGGTACGTTCATCGCGGTGATATTCACAATCTCTCACAGCGCCGTACTTGACGTTGTGTTGGTAGTGGATGGTTATATTTTGGAAATGTTGTTTTCGATCAGATAGGCTTACGATTATCGTGGATAATTTAATGTAATGGCGCTGGGAAGCATGATAAGCGAAGATGGAGAGAGATGCTCTCATGCTCTGTGTTGTGTCAAAGTGAAGGGGTTTGATAAGCGAGCATTGGATATTGGATGTAGAAAATTGTTGTGATTATTACAACTTGTATATTTCGGGTTTAAACCCTTTAAGAAAAAACCTTTGGTACACAAAACGGAGTGTAACACGTTTATGGTTTCCATTATTGCTTTGCGAAAAATAAATAAAGACAATTTTTTTCATATTAAAGCCATAAATGATTGTAAACTTTCCTATTTTGCAAACAGAATCTGGTATAAATCTGGTATAAATAATGTAAAACAGAGGGTGTACTATATCTGATCAACTTCTATGCTAGTGATGATATTAAGTTCTGCAAGGAATTTAATTAAACTCAAAGTAATATTTTTTCTTGTAAAGTATGTCCTTTTATATTAAATGTATATATATATATATATATATATATATATATATATATATACATATCAGGCTAATTAGCATTACGGTCTAGCCACCATAGCTAGTGATGAGTGATCAGTCCCAGATCCTTCCAAATTCAAAGTCAAATGATCCGTATAAATTAAATGAGTAATTGAAAGATGCATCAGTTTTCGGGAGATCCGGTTTACCGAGTGAAACTTTCTGGAGGCGTTACTATAGAATGTGCACACAAGTGTTCTTGCTTAGAGAACAGAATGGAGTCCTTCCTCACTCTCGCTCATAAACAATTATATGTTCCAGAACGAGAAAGCACGGCTTTGTTTTGCTGATTGGATTTTCAAATGATGAGATATTAGCAAAATAGGTTTAAGTTCATGGCTAACCCAGCTGTGCAGCATTACTGGTGCGACAACATAATTAATTTTCGTTAATTAGTTTGTGTTACCCGTCTTCGAAGGTACGCCGTTTTTGGGCCAATGGGAAAATTGTACTAAATGGACACCTCATATGTTGAATGAAAATGAAACTACATTTTTGACCAATGAACCGTTTTGCATTGAGCGCCATTGCAAACGGGTGTTAAACAGTTTGAGATGAAAAATAGTCAGCTAACATCGTGTTAGGCCTTTCAATTGCAAAGTGCATATACATCATGATATTATAAAAAGCTGAGATGTGTGCAGCACAAGACACATGTTATTCCTATTGCATACAAACATTTCTTTTTACAACAAAAACGAAAAGAATACCTCACTCTTTAGTGTTGTGAAAAACTACCTCTACCTAATGAGCTGATGAGCGACATATACTCACCCAAGTGAGGCGAGAAAAAAGCTACTTCTTTGCTCGCGAGCTGAGATGGTGTCATCCGTCCAACCACACAGAAGAAAAAAGAGCTACCTCTTTCTCACTAGCCCATAACGCAGAGCGTGACGATGAAACCAATGAGCTAGCTCTTTGCTCACGAGCAGAGCTTCATACGAAGATGAATTCATTGCTTACTTCATATGAGGATAAAAAAATATATTGAAATATTTCGCTGAACGATCATGAATAAATAAAATCACAGAAACAGTCAAATAGGTATGGATTGCCTAACAAAAACTATTCTAAATCAGAAATATTCCCAACTAAAAAGAGCTACGTCGGCTAACGATGAGCGAGAAGAGCTCTCGCTCTTTTTGGTGAGACGAGTGAGTGAGGCTCAGTACTGCTCATTTCCTAACACTAGTTCTGAACTAGTTCCGTTCCGTTTAAAAAAAAAGGGAATTTTCCCATCATTAGTGTTTAATAATGTATC
The DNA here is from genome assembly GCA_000349105.1 of Anopheles epiroticus. Classification (NCBI taxonomy): domain Eukaryota; kingdom Metazoa; phylum Arthropoda; class Insecta; order Diptera; family Culicidae; genus Anopheles; species Anopheles epiroticus. The sequence continues at coordinate 35,747 of KB670047.1, read as the reverse complement.
GTTTCTTTGTAAATTAATTATTTTTTATGATGATAAAACCAGAATATTCAAACGAACACCTGCTGTGGTCAACAAATCGAATAAAGTGATTCACTTTCTACTGAGCGTTAATTTTTATATGAACGACCATGAAAACTGTAAATTCATTCAATTTAACAATATGTCTAAAACTGTAAGAACCTTAGATAGAGGATAGAGGGTCAATAAATTGGCGACCAGATTATAAGAAAAGAAAAATGTTCAAAAACAAAAATCTTGTTGCAAGTTCTTGTATATGTTGAGAACATGTCATAGATTGAATAATTTTTTTAAAGAGTTGCACGCATGACAAAATTCATTATTTCATAAACGTTGTGTTTGATCCATCCATCTCGAGTTCCTCCGTTGTTACATTTTACAACAAGCTACTGCCAACGCCCACCAACCCACAACCATTAGCTTATGCCGTGGCATTTGTAACACATGCATCTGAAGTGAAAAGGATTGATTAGCATCCATAATGAATTGTTCAATAACGCTAATGAGTCTTACAGCATGTGTCTATGTGTGTGATGGCGTTGATTTGACGGCTTTGTACGGTGCGAACAAGTGCGAGAACGTAGCAGAAAACCTACGCCCAGCGAATGAGGTCAATCCTAAAAGTCAAATGTCCGTACGGGCGAGCCTCAAACTGTTCGTCGGGTGTGTGGTTTGGTGAAATGTGTTGAGCGAATGAAATCAACTGCGAAAATTTAATTAATTGTCGACAGCGTGTCGACGTGATGAAGGGAAACCAGGTCAGAAGGATGCCCTCCAAGCATTGTGCTGATTAGTTGGAGGGGGAGGGGGGACCAGAGGAACTATGTTCCGTTGCTATCTCACACGTCAATTTCATCTTATCAATAGAGCGCTTTCCGTCACCCGGAAACCTTTACAACAACGACGTTTATTAGTTTTCGTTTGTGGTTTCTCCATTATGCGGTCGCACTTTATGTGAGTTACATTAGTGTGTGTTTGCCATTTTAAACAGTTAACACTGGAACACATATTTTAATAGCATTAATCAAAAGTTTGCAATACAGCCTACGCCGTTATTACTGAAATAAAAAAATATTAACCAAAAGTTAAGTTAACCAGAAAAGTTGGCAAACTATTCTTTGCAGTTGACAACTTGTCTGCCTTTGTTTTTCATAAAACACGCATAACAGTCTTAAATCGTGTAGTTCCTTTTCCCCAGAGATCCAGAAGTGGTCTGTCCTTGTGACATCCGTTTCAAAAACTTCAATATAATGCACTGCGTTCCGACGCATTGTTCGCAGACTTTGCGTGTGCTTGAGTACTGAGTGCTCTATGTAAGAGCTGCAACAGAGAATGTGTGACTGTGGCTGCCTCTATCAGCATAAAGAATAGATGGGAATTCATTTAGAACTGGTGACGTCACTGACCATACTTGGCGTTTCATTTTAAACGGTATGGAGTTAATGGTGAGTGTAATACTTGCATAGTTTGTTGTCTTGACTAGCTATTTGTTGTCACTCTTTCAACTAATATTTACTACTCAAGCAAGCAGGCAGACCCTTGGTGATAGCTCTCATAGTTTTCCATCCGAGCTTTCTGTGTTTCTTCGATGCTAGGTGGCATAAGCACGATATCATTCGCTAATGCAGCTCCTAGCTGTTCGTAGAACTGGTCGTTGAGCAATTCATCAAAGAGTTGAACCCATCGCGAGGGGATCTCTGGCTAGTTACTGACCAGATCTCCATCTCTATTACAACTACAGGACACCGTAGGCCTGGAAGTTGTTTAGGTGCCCTGGTATCTATTAGTAAAACTTTCTATTGGGTCCGTACGCCTCTTGTGTTCTCTCGAGTTCACGCGTTTCTTCCTCCTCTCAGGAGTTTTTCCTGTTGCGGAGAACTCTTTTCTCTTCTCTTCTGAGCCGCTTACATATTCCTCTGTGCATGCCCGCCTTCTATGCCGTTGCAGTTTTGCTCGGTATGCTTCGTTTTTACGTTCGGTCCACACTTTTCGTCGAACCAGCCAGATCTGATGTTACCACGACGTAGTAGAGGCTTTGAATGCCTGTTGTACATTATTGTCCCTTAGAGAGTCCGTGTTTAAGTCGAGGCTGCATATTTTCTCCGTCCTCATTTGCGCGAGGGGTGGGCGATTCTACACCGTATCACTAGGCCAACGAAGTAGTGATATCGGTATCGATGTTGGCTCCTCGATACGTTCTGACGTTTAACAGGCTCGACTGTCGTCGGCGGCTTATCAACACGTGGTCGATCTGATTGGAAGTGGCTACATCTTGGGATACTCACGTGACTTTGTGGATGTCCTTGCGCGCAAATTTTGTACTTTCCACAATCAGATTACTCGCAGCAGCCTTGAAATAGCCTTGAAATTGATGATGGTGAATCTCAGTCGGGAACCTACGGCGAAACTCGTTCCGAGCATATGGTGATGTTCGTAATAAATGTCTTAGCTTCGGTCATGACGTCTTTTCGACTTCTTCACACTATTCTCTAGCCAGCCGAATTTCTTGTAAAGCCACGAGCAGTGTTGTGCAAGGAGCGCAAGAGCCACAAAGAGCGCTCAGCTCTTTCGAGTGAGAGCTCCGAACTTGCTCTGTGATTTCATATATGTAGCTCTTTTTCTATATCACACCGGGAAAAGATTATAACATTTTTTTCTTTATCAATTCTCACTGCTCAGTGTAATTTCGAAAAAATCATTTTATGGATAAATATGAAACCAAATCACTGCATCACTGCGATGCAATGCATGAAGAGAAAAAAGATGAAAGATAAACACTGAACGCACGGAGCTCCGTAGAGCGCGCGGAGCTACATAGAGCCCTCGTCCCTTGTTTTTAATAGAGTAAAAGCATTCTCCTCTTAAAAAAAAGCTACTTTACACAACACTAGCCACGAGGTTTATGTGTAGTGTGGCTCGAGGATCATCCAATTGCTTTAAGACTGCGGCTCTGTAGACAGAGCGCGCATTCCATGAGCTTAATTTAGTGGAAGTCCGTGGGCATAGCGTGATTCGAGTACCGTTATATTTGGGTCTCAAATTTTGTCTTAGACTTTTCGTAGTGGGAGGTTACGTGGGACAAGGTGACTGGCCCTGCACTCACTCCCCCAGTGCCTTAAGAGGTTTTAATTTGTTTTCATTAAAAACTCTTTTCTATTTCCGCCTTAGCGGCAAGGCAGTATTACTTAAAAACTTATTTTTTTCACAAATAAACATTGCTATATGGGTTTCTTGCTTTACCCGTAGGAGAAAAGAATTCCCAGGGTATGTCAGCCAATCGGGATGGGAAAAGAACCACATTAAGCTTTGTATTTCTTCCTTATAGATAGAAAAAAATAAAACTTAATAAAAACGTGAAAACAGCGCATGAAACTAATAGAATGAAAAGCAATCCTTTTAGTAATAATCTAAGTACAATATAATAGAGATCAATTGCCACATTATTGCTTCGAGCTGTGTTTTCCCAATATCCAACGGTTTGCTTTCTGACATGAGCTGTGCGGCATTCTACGACGATATTTTATTGCACTAACTATGCTGTACTAAAAAGCGAACATCAATAGTGTTTCGCCCATTTGGCCGAGAACATCACATGCTTTTCCAGTTCAATGTGGAACGGAGCATGGTTCAATTAAAATCGGATATCCTGACCATCCTTTTCAATCGCTTCCTGTTTTTCCCCTTCCATTTTTTGTCGTGCCCGCTGAGGTTTTCATTTCATGCTGAGGTTTTTATCGCAAGGGCATCGAGTGGAAAATTCAATTAGTTTTGAAATTAAAACTCGTGAAGCATTTTTCGTAATGCGACAAACTTCAATGATTTTCCGTTCCAGCCGGTCGGTGCAAAAGTTGGATAAATTGCAACCTTTACTCAATTTCGGTCGTGTCTGGCGCAAAACCAAGAAAGGAAAACAGAAACAAATGAAGAAAATCAATGGTGAAGGATTATCAATCTACCGATTGCAGAAGGAAAGCTTCCGTGAATTCCTGTGCGAGCCTGGAAGGCGACGGTACGACACAAACCCGGTGAGTTGGTGTGTGGACCCGGTTGGACATTGTCCAAACCTGATTAAATACCACCTCTTCGTGTTGTGGATGTGGCTATTTCTGTCATTATGGTTCCTTCCTGAAACACGTCCTTCTACGTTCTTGACGAGAAGGAGGACAACATTTTTACCGTTGCTGAGTGCCGGCTGGCCCCGTTCCAAAAATGTGATCGGTAATGAAAGTCTAAATAATTGAGCTGTATCAAATCTGCGCTACGGTTGCTGCTGGTCCACCATGGGCCCTGGACATTGCATCTACCAGTTGCGGAAAATGCACCATGCACTAGGCGAGTTTTTGCTTCCTGTTGGTCATCATACGCCATTATGCGAAGTCTGGTAACAATACGCCATCGATACAGTGGCAGTGCTGCGGAAATATTGATGAGCTTTCAGCCAAATCGCTGTTCTGGCAAATGTCCCTATTCCCCCCCCCCCGGGGGGAAAAAAATCAACACTTCGCGACGGATGGAAATGGGTTGTACAGGGGGTGGAGGTTGATGGTTCGAGCATGAATCCCAAACATGACACCGGCTTCAACTTCATCACCACCGCCATCGCCACAACCATCGATTTTGGATTGTGGACATCATTATGAAAATTGCTGGAAAAGGCTGTTTGTGTTGGAGGTTTTTTTTATTCCATTTGCCAAAATGTGTTTCCGCCTTACCCCACTGCCTGATTGTGCCTGGGATGCATTTGCTACGTTTTTCTTGGGTGTGGAAATGCTTCAGGCAACTGGTGATCTTCGGTGAACAAAACGTGACCCACATATTTAGTTTAGTTTCCGGTTCCGGGGGCACCGCGGTATCGAACTTCATCATTTATTTCCTTAGCAGGGTTGCATGTGCATTTGGTGCATTGGATATATTTTCATGTCCTGTACATGTTTTATCGCCCCATCGAATGATACGAATGTATTATTCAGCAAACCCATGATAATTTCGCTTCCGACCTCAATTTCGTATTCGGTGCATTTTTGAACAGGAAAGGTACGTTATGCTACTGTCATGTATGAGTAATATGAATGGGTAGCATGATAACAGGAATATGAAACAGTTTCTCATCGATTGGGTACGCTGAAATCTTGTTAGCAAGTACGAAAAAAATAATTTTAAAATGTCGTTTGTCAAATTGAACAGTTTGTGCAACATAAATATGCATCCCATTGCATTTGGCGTTGCCAGATAAGTGTTTGGAGATTCTAGACTCAAAAGATTTGAATCCGCTCGGATCTCGTTTGAAGAATGCTAAAGAATTAAGATTCGATTGAGATTTGATCAGTTTCGGGATTTTTTAGGGATTCGGATTGGATTGTAATTCGATTTGGTTTTGGTCGAAGGTAGTTTCATTATTATCATTCATTGTCAGGTTATTTTCTCTTTCTAAAGAACAATTTTTCCTGAAATTTAACCTTTTAATTAGCGCAATCGTTCCTATGTAAAGTTATGCCGAAAGAGCTTAAAAGTGTAAAAAACATGTAGAAAAAACATTATATCGTTATTGTGCTAAAGAATACAAATAAACACAAGTTTCCAGAGACAAGTGCAGCAACATTGCTACCGTTAGCAAGTTCCCTTTCCAATAATTCAATTCATTTGTCAAATGAATACACTCCAAATGAGATTGAATCAATCATACATTTACGCTAAAAATGAGGAACGTTTTGAAAAATGAAACAAAATCTAGATGAAAGAAGATAACGAAGAACAAAAAACTTGAAGGTCCCCCAGAACTAGATGCCTCTCAAGAACTAAACTTTTCGTTCATAGCGCCAATAACAATTGACATTTTATAATATCAGAAATATATATCTATTTTTTCCAGAAGTGACGGCCAGGCTTTAAATTGCTTCAAACTAAGTGTTTACCATTCAAAATTGGAAGTACACAGGGCAGACGCTACAATCCATTTTCACTGAGGACATTTTCTTCCCCCAGTATTGGAAGGGCACCCTATCCCGGGCTGTTTTCGGACATTTCGTTCTCATCCAGTCCATATAAAGAGGCCGTAATCGTAAATAATCGTAACAAGGGTCTGTACCGTCAAGAAGGCATCGGGTCCAGCAGTGGATTTAGGGCTTCCAAATATCTACTATTGCGTTACTGCGTCTCCATGGATTTTTTTGTTAGTTTCTTCCTTGCGAGGATCTCATCTTTGAGAGGACCTCGACCTCATGTCGACAGCCTCCAAAGCGTTGGCTGTTACAGTGATGCTTCATGGTGCATGAACCCTGAGTTGGTTCCTTCCTTGTGAGAACCTCATTCTTCTGTTTTTAGACTGGTGAACAACCATACACATCACACATCACCATACAATCTCACAATAACATTCACGGATCCACACTAACGACGTGAAAGCGCACGACAGCGATCCCGACCATCCGATGTCCTTTAGCCACAAAGAGTCTGGGAGTGGGAATTCACACGGTTGAACCATTCGCTCGGCTAAGCTCAAAAATTATTTTGAGTAGGGACCTTTCAGATTCCGCTAAGATGTCCCGTATTGGAGTGTTTAGGGGTCTACCCAGTTTATATTAAGACCATTATCGAATCATCAACAAAACGTGTCTCTGTAAACGTGAACTTCCCGGGGAAACACTCAAACTAGTATTATTTACAACAACACCTGCCTCACAGCAATATTAGAGTGAGAAGATAACAACTGGTAAGCAACTGAAGATGATACAGATAAACAAAATCCTGTTTAAAAAAATATAATATCAAACGAATAACAAACATCCCCCAAATCGAAGACGAGATAAAGTAGTTTTCTCGTGTGAAATTATTTTTTTAATTTGTTATGAAAAGAAAATATACGAATATTACCAAAGAATAAAAAATCTTTAGGAGATTGCAAAAAATCACGGTTACACCTCCGAATGAGAAGTTAGAGGTCATAGTCTACCCTTGGAGGAGTTACATTACACTTGATAACTATCAACAGGAAGCAGCATCCGGCAAACCACTGATCCGACCGCGAGTCCCACGGAACCAACCTCTTGATACTGGTGATACACCGTCGAATCTTGAGCAACACTGGGATACCTTCTCATTGACGCACCCCAGACAGGATCCTCGAGTTACACCCTTCGAATGTGCACAGTGCACACCCCATGGCGATAACAGCGAACCGCCACGGCGGAATATATACGAAACGAGTGTGCTCCAACACATTCCAGACCTCATAAGACGATCGTGAAAGGCGGACACTGGCGGACATCAAACTAGCTTCTGCCATCCCCGCTTATCATACTTCCCAACCTTAACCTTAACGAACCCACGAGTTAGGGTATAAAGTGTATTGTTCTTGTTCTATAAAAACTGTTGTAGGGACTTCGTAGCATTTTCAAATAGAAGCTATAATAAAATTGAAATCTGGAATATTGCTCTTAGAGGTCCAAGATTTAATAATGTCTTTATGTTAATAATGTTTCGTTTTTCAGTTGTTGCGAAGATTTAAGTGAAAATAATAGGCACGGTAATCTGGATATGTAGCTGTATGTAGACCATGGCAAAAAATCAATGAGAGTACGTGTATCTGTTCTTTGGACTGATTCTATCCTATTAATATATCTGTTTGAAGCAAAATGGCTGTTACTGTTAAATAAAAAATGCTGCTTTAGAGTCCATAGCATGATTGCAAATGTTAAAGTTAAGCGCTTAAGCACAATTAAATACAGTGAACCCTCACATAACGAGTTTAAACCCATCGTTATACGATAATCTCGTTAAGTGGGGGACTTCATTCCATACAAAGTGTATGAAAAATGAATTACTGGTTTCAGGAATGGAAGCATTCCAGTTTAAAGTTTATTTAAGCTTCCTTTATTGATGAAAAATATGTGCAGAAAAGAGAGAAAAGGAAAAGAGAGAAAAGGAACTCTCGTCTTCGTGCAAGATTGGGCCCGAAATAGCCTCCAAGAATCATTCATAAAAACGCCATACTCTTGGGCAAATCATAGCTAAGCTATCGGGCGCTTCAACCGCTTCGCGGTCTTGGCCTGCTGCAGCAAACTCCGAAACTGCTCATGGTCAATCCGTTATCCCGGCCTTGATGGCGGACGTCTCAACGCCATCCTCCTACCTCAGCTTGCCTACCAAGCCTCCTCCGCTCATGTAGACGTCCTAAGGGACCTTTACGGGCTGGGTTGTGCGGGTCCATGCGTATAACATGGCCTGCCTACCGGAGCCGGGTAAGCTTACTCAGCAGCACAACAGTAAGGTCGTTATACAGCTCGTACAGCTCGTCGTTGCATCGGCTCCTCCATTGTCCCTCCTCACGTATGAGGGCAACACTCATTCTGAGTATCTTCCTCTAGAACGTGGTTAAGATGGTTTCGTCAGATTTGGACAGAGTCCATGTCTCAGAGGCATACGTGAGTACTGGAACTATATAGGTGTGATATAGTCCCAGCTTCGTCCGTCGCGACAGGTTTTGTGAGGTGAAATGCTTCCTCAGGCTATAGAATGACCGGCTGGCCGCCAGCATCCGCGCCCGCAGCTCGACTTCTATGCTGTTGTTGGTGCTGACTTTCGACCCGAGATAGGTGAAATTTGGGACGGCTTCGAAAGTGCGTTCACCTATCCGTACGTCACCCCTACGTAAATCGGCATTTGTTAGTAGGGCCGCTGGTGGTGCCTTCATCAGTTTGGTCTTTGCCTCGTTAATCTGCAACCTGAGGTCTTCTGCCGCCTGCTAGATCCTTTGATAGGCTTCTGCCACATAGGAGAGCCGCAGACCAATGATGTCTATGTCATCAGCGTATGCCAAGATCTGGTTTGACTTGTAGAAGATGGTTCCCGAAGTCTCCACCTCCGAGTCACGGATGGCCTTCTCTAGCACCAGGTACCAAGAAGTGACAGGCAAGCCCATCCCTCTGGCGCGGACCCTTGATGGCAGCAAAGGATCCTGAGAGTTTTCCATCCACCTTCACTTGGCATGTAACGTTGGTCATGGTCATTCTTGATAGTCTGATCAGTTGAATGGAACGTATGAGGAATAAAACTAAGATGAATTTCTTGAAATATAGTACGTGTTTTTTCAAAATGTATTTGAAACTATTTCGACAAATAATTAAACCGAGGGGCAAAGCTCAATCAATTTTTAATTTTTAGCTTTGTAATTTATTTTAACTGACTTTTATTTATAAAATACTATCATATGAGGCTATCATTTTCCAAATATTTCTGCATCCATTAAAAGGCACATTCATCTATTCATTCAGCCACACAGCAATGCTTCAACGCTGGGAAATACTATTCGTACTTGTCTAGAGCCCGGGTCGTTGCGTTTGATGTGGCTCTAGTCCACATCCTGCTGCAAGATGCAACAACAAACCCTTGCCGTGTAAATCGTTCAATCGAAGCACGGAATTGGTGTGACAAAATGGTTTGTCAACCGAGAAGGAAATGCAGTCTAATTTCCTATCATTGGATGTTGAATTATTGCATCGAAATTTAATAACGAGCCTTTTGTTGATGGGTCAATGGGTAAAACATGACGGGGGCGTGGGGCGGCCAAACCACCATGGAATCGGATATTGCACGTTCAATTTTTGCGCGAACATATTGCATACGGGGCAAGTGCAACATAACTTCTATCCCTCAGGTGGTTTAATCCTGCCGCATTTACCACCTACCGACTTGCCTTTGTCCGTGCACGATGGACGTTCAGCTGAATGTGCCATTTATGTTTGAAACACATGCTCACCACACACTGCCCACTTTTAGTCGTGTCATTTCTCGGGGCGAGCCGACCGCGTTTCGGGGTCCGGACACGGGAACAAAATGGAAAGCTAATGGAATTTTGCACGGAGTGTTGGTGCCCACTGTGGGATCGCCGGTGCTGTTAGCCGCTTGGCAATCTGCTCGGCTCGATATATCAATAACGGGCGGTAGATCCAACTCAATTATAAACATCTTTCCTTCCTGAAGGGCGTACACACCAGTGCAGAAAGCGAACTTGGCCGGTACGTGCTCTTGCTTCTGGTTGCTATCTTGCGTTTGTGTGCTTGCTATTAGTCAAAACTGCAAAATTCCCGTGGTCAGAAACTGTGCAAAACTGGGAGCAGAGGTTGTCGAGCTGCATAGATGTGTCAGTGCACTAGCACATACTGCTGGAGCTGACCATTTGCCAGACTGTTCCAACTTGTGCTGAAGGCCGACGTCATACTGCCAGCTGGAAGCAACGTTTCGTGGTGACAAACGACTGCTACTACTGCTCCTGTGAACAGGCGCCACGTATCTTTGCCTCACTGGATGTTTCAAGTTTGGTGCGGCTTAACGTCCTTTTTTATTTATTTCTTTTTTCTATAGTGAAACTGTTCTTAAAAAAGAATAAAAATATTTAATAAATATTTAAAGTAACATTGAGCAGGTTTTAGAAATTAGAGAACTATATTGTTTTTCATAATATTTTTTTCAAAAATTGTTTATCGATAAAAATAGTTTATTATGCTGCACAAATTCCTGCTTAAATGAATTTTTTTTCTCAGTTTCTAGAATTCCATCGTTCAATAAACGATTTTTCCTTCACAACGGCATTATTCGGCGCACAGCGTCTTGTGCCCTGTTTTTTTTTCTTTTTGAGCGTTCCTTTCTATTATAATCCTAATCGAGGCACTTTAATCACGGCGCCATCCGTTTTTCATCATCTTCTACATTACAAACTAGGTTAGGCATCGCTACCGGACGTCTTTGTGCGTTGCAATCGAGCACGATAAAAGGATGCCATATTATTTACATATTATTGGATTCTATCAATTTCCTTACCTTGTGGTGTGTGTGTGTGTGTGGTTTTTGAGCACAAAAAATTTCATCCTCTCTCAACGTATCCTTCCTTTGAGTCGGTTTTTTTTTCTTCTTTGCATGTGTTTGCGATGGCATCGTGAACCGTTTTCCTTTCGCACGGCAAGAAAAACTGCCACCAAACGTATTTTATTGTGCTGTACGTTGCGAAAACCGACAAGTTTACCGGGGTCGGCAGGGCTCAAGCTCTCAAATATTGACATGGTGAAGATTTCCCATCGGCATGTGCGGAAAGGAACGAGCGATTGGGATTTGTTCGCTTTCGCTATGACCTTCTGCACAGTTCCGGTTTGTTATCCTGGATTTTGTGCTTTATCAGCTGTCTTCAATTATATTTCCGGCTGAAAATCATACCTGGGTGGCTTCGTAGGTAAATTTTGAATGTTTTGGGTACATGAATTCAATAAGATTATTTTTAAACTTATAGTGAGTTTGAATCGAAATATTTCAACAACATTTAAGGATCTTGGTAAAGAGCATGTAAACACCTTGAGCGAACAGAAACGTTAAACGAAAAGCGCGAGGAAGGAGAGAGAAGAAAGGGAAGATAGATCGAGGTAGGCGAGCAATCGGGATGATTGAGAAGTAGCGAAAATATATGGTTCTCGAGTAGCAACACTTCGCAACAGGAATGTCGCAGATCGCTGTCTGAAAATCATTTGTTGAATTTATTGCGAGTATTGGCTATCGGAAATGAAACGTTATATTTAAAAAAAACCTGCGGCACAGAATCAGGTAACACGAATCCATCGGTACGATACGGATGGTCTTTTATTAGCGGATTTAAGGACGCGTGTGTCACATTAAAAAAGTTGGCAAGTTTTGACTTACAAGATTAACTGTACCACATAGTTGGTTAGTCAGTTCTCACTGTGAAAAACGGCCCGTTTGTGATTTGAACACCGCCCTTGCAGTGTGAAGACAGGAGGCACTGTTGTTGCCTTCCTCATCGAAGCTTCAACCATAGCTATTTTCAATATTTAAAAAAAATATTGAATGGAGCATTGCTCCCTATGGGACTAGAAGACAAGTTTATGTTCTGCATGAAGACCGAATTAAACACCTTATAAGATGTGCCACTTAAAAAATAACATTTAAAATGATGATACACTTTAATTTGTTTTTTAAGGTGGTAACTTTACTCCCAAAAACTTACTTTTTTATAATTTATTAGCAAAAAAGCAGCAAAAAAGATACTTGAAGGTCAGTGGCTCCCAAACATTTTTTGTTTCAGCGTACACATTTTTGTCATCAATATTGATACCGCTCATTTAAGCCAATTGTTGTTAAGTAACTTAATCGATACATATTAAATCACGTTCGAACATACTTTTCAAATTTTGAATTGAGGAAATTGGTGTGAATGGTACATCTATTTTTTTTTACTTTAAATTCTGGTCAGATCGACTAAATGTGCAAATCACTATTTGTAGACAATGTTTGACCATTACTAAATCCGTATATCACTAAGCACGACCATACTAGAAAAAAATCAAATGTGTACAATAGAGATGTTCGAAATGAACCAGAACCGTACAGTTCGATCAATTCTTCATTGTGAGTGAGCGAACTGCGTTCTCCAAAATATGAACGTGCGGTTCATATGAATTGCTTCTGAAAATAAACGAAAGAATGAAAGAACCAAACACATGAACGACCTACCTAAACTAAGAATGAACGTTGAGACGTAGTCGTGAACGATCTACACGTCGAAGCAAAGAATTAGAGAACCGGACATATGAACGACCTAGCCGTTGCAGTAAAGAATAAGAGAACAGGACATATGAACGACCTACACGTCGAAGCAAAAAGTGAGAGAACCGAAAATATGAACGACCTACACGTCGAAGCAAAGAGAGAGAGAAATGAACAAAAGAACCGCGATTCACGTCCTGTTCTTCAAAATTTAAGTCCGGTTCGTTCACGTTCACGGAAATGACCCGATTTGCCCAAGCCTAGTGTACAAAGAGAACTGATTATTAGAAAAGTTGATGATGCCTCCTGGATCTACTATTTACTTAACTATTAACAATAAGTTAATTTTGCCATCTGTTGTCTAAGTTACTTACTTACTTATCAGGCGCTACAACCGCTTCACGGTCTTGGGCTGTTGCAACAAACTCCGAAACCACTAACGGTCTCGCGCCGTCGTCTGCCAATCCGTTATCCGGGTCTTAATGGCGGACGCCTCAACACCAGCTTCCCATCTCAGCTTGGGCCTACCAAGCCTTCTCTGTCCATGTGGACGGCCTAAGAGGACTTTACGGGCTGGGTTGTCCGGGTCCATGCGTATAACATGGCCTGCCCACCGGAGCCGGGCGAGCTTAATCCGCTGCACAACAGTAAGGTCGTTGTACAGCTCGTACACCTCGTCGTTGTATCGGCCCCTCCATTGTCCCTAAGTTGTCTAAGTTCGGAAATGGATATAAAAATTGCCGTTCCATTCTTCGTTTCAAATACATAAATTCAAATGTCAATGCTTAATGCATTTTCATTTTCATGTTTACCAGGGCCTTCTGGTGGGGTCCACTTTAGGAATCACTGTTTTGAGATTGTTCTCTTCACTATTTTTTACAATATTGAAACTTAGAGATAGCAAATAACGCAACTGCATACTCATTTGGATAATTTATTTCTACGAAAAAAGTAATAATTTTGAAGCTCACTTGTTAACCCTTGGCACACTCGGTCCAAATTGTAATTGGTTTAGATAAGGCAAAACAATATTTCAACTATTTTTAAGTGCACCCAAAATGCATTGCATCAATTTGAACTTTCTAACATAAAACATGTAGCTGTGAAACTGTAGATCGATTACTAAAATAATTCTAATGAAATGATTTATTCTCTTTCCAGATCTCTCTTGGTGCTGGTTAATCTACTCTGTAAGTATGATTTAAGCGAATGTTTTGACCAGATAAATTTAAATTAAGAACCTTTCGGTTCAAATAGATAAACCCCTGAATGAGCGATTATATCAGAGTAAAAAGCAATTGTTCCCATTTTATTTGCCTTTTCAAATAAACAACTGTGCAAAAATTTGCAAAACAACCTAAAGGTAAAAGCACACAAAAACAAACATGTACAAAAGCTCTACCGAAAGCCCATTGATATCCATGTACGAAAGACTGGCAAAAATGAAACAGAACGTGTTGCTCCTCATCGAACGAATCGTTTTACAACACTTTGTGTGCAATTTTCTATTGGCCTAAAATAGATTTTCACACAATGCCCCTTATCGTACGGTCTGTTTTAGTGCAATCTCTGTGAATAGAAAGTTTTGGGGAATGTAAACTTTTGTGTAGCGGGTAGAATGGATGGGACTTGCATTATAATAGAACGTGTGCAGGCTAGGCGACGGTAGGAGGGAAGAAAAAGTGATTTCAAACAAAAGTGTAGAATAATTTTGCTCTGCCGCTTGTTTCAGCACGAACAGATGCCCGGGGTAGATGGAGGAAGCAATGCACCAAGCCGACCCCATGTTCCATCCACTCCCCAGCTGGATGGACGCACACACACTCAAGGGTAACATGAGCGCGCTTTGAATACAGGAAGAAGTGCTTTCCAGTTGCAGTCACCTTCCTTGCGAGTCCAAGAAAACATCCGGCGAGTGAACGGAGATAGAGCGGAATAAGCTTTCCTAAACAGTGCGAGAGAAAGAGAGAGAGAGAGCTACGTGTTATGAAAACGCTTCCGACCAGTTGGTGCAAAGTTTTACACGCCTGCATCACGCTCATCATCACGATCGTTTGAGGATCGAAGGGAAGAATGGGGGGGGGGAGGTGTTAGAGTCGAGTTGCTTGTGCTGCTCATGGAAAACAGAAGCCTGCAGGAGCGTTGAGGCACGGAAAAGTGGTGTGAACGGAAAAAAAGGTGAACGTTTGGGAGTCGAAAGTTTTCCGGAGAAAATTGCACAACTTTTCCTTCCGACAACTATCCGCAAGGCAAAAGCGAGTAGTGTGCCACCACACCCGGCCCCTTACTTTTCTCCTCGTTTCGGATTCTCTCTTACTCTTGGGTCGGTTCCTCGGCGGTGGGATAAAGGCGTGGTCGCCCTTATGGTGCAGCAGCATGCATGATGCAACTGCAGCAAGCACTATCGAGCCGCAGACTATGGGTGCAGAAATGTTCCAAACGATGGGTCGCTCGTTAGGCTAGATTTGCCATTTCAGCATCTTAGAGGGAGGTAGGTGAAGGCAGTGCTGCCGCTGTGCAGAGTTGGAACCGAGCCGACGACTACATATTGATAGTGACTTGGGTCACCATAGCTATGCCCCAGCGGCACACGAGCTTTCTTGACGATGAGGAGAAAAGGAAATGAAATGGTTAAAGGATTCGGTTGGCTTTGAGCACATTTGGCATTTTGGGCAGCGGGCCAAATGCCATTAGGTAGCCCACCAAGGGGACCACTGACATGGGAAGGAATTTCAACGGCCACACGCCGGCTGGACAATGGCGTTGACAATGCAAAGGCCGAGATCGAAACATGTCCAACGAGCTGGACGACGAACCGGTCAAATGTGTACGGAGAATTTACGTGTACACAGTCTCGAAATCCCTTCCGAATCATTTTGCTTTGGTACAGTTCGATTTATGGTTGCATTTTTGAAGCTTCCTTGTAGGCTTCGTTCGGTTGACGGCGTTTGTGAACGAAAAGAAAGCATTGTGTATCAGTTGTATTGATGATGAATGTTTCCTGTTTAGATGAATATTTCACTTATTTATAGACTTGATTTACAATAACAGTTAAGTTTATTCAAGTTAAGATCGAATGTTACAGATAATTTCACAACTGTCTCCTCTATAAGCAGTTCCATGCGGTGGGTATTGTGAACAAAGGCGCTCTTACAATTGTTGCCGTTTAGTTTGGAACGACGTGATTGGCATTCATTACATCATTTGTTAGGAGAAACACGTTCCTAGCATTACGTGCGTTTTGTAAAGTCCAAATCGCGCGCCTATTACTGCAATCGAACTAGCTTCTCGACGACAACAACTGCATTTTATTGCTGTCCGAGATTATGCGATGCATTGCATGGTGTTTGGTGATTATAATTGCAGGCAAATGTATGAGATGTATCAAATGTTGCGGCACACTATGCAGTAGTGTTGGCCGTTCCGGTTCGAACCTAGCAAAAAAGTTCCGGTATTTTTTTCTTTCCGTTCCGATCCTTTTTCCAAAATAGTTGCGTTCCGATACTTTCGTTTTCGTACCGATCCGATTGTTTCGTTCTATTTTTTTTTCGTGCCGATGCCACATTTTCGTTCCGTTCCTTGCGATACAAATTGTTGGACACCAGTGGCTGGAACAGAACGGGTAGGTTAATTGGACCTGGCATGGGGCAAAGGTTTGTGAGACGGTAGTACATTGGAAAAAGAATTATGGCAATGCTTAACAACCGCTCTGCAAAACTATTATCACGGGGGAGGTGGGTTGTTTCAGATTCCAACCATTCCGTAAATCTATCATCAGGGAGGGGGGGGGGTGAGGTTGATGCAATGGGGTTGGTGTGTTGCTTGCAATACTTTTGACCATTCTAACCACATGCAAATAAAACCTACCGGTCCTACCGAATCTGAGATTCAAGCTGAACCTACCAGGTTCAAAATTTTGTACCTAGATCTGATCGTTTCGTTTGAGGAACGGAACGAACCTACCAGATTCATTCCGGATCGCGCATCACTACAAGTATCTTTCTCTGAATTGTCTCTTAACTGCATTTGTTGGAACACCATGATCCGTTACACGTTGAAAACAAACAAACAAAAATCAAATAAGAAAAGAATACAGCAATTCCCCGCAGTACGCCATACTCGATATATACGCAATATCGTTTTACGCTAGCGTTGAAAAATGACAGTCTATTGCGATTTATCAATATTTTGCTAATTCCAAAAAATGGTGTATATTATTTTGATTTTTTTAGTGATTTTTTTTTTATTTTTATAAAAATATTTATAGCAAGCATAAATTTAATCCTTCCGCACAATTTTTGTAACAAACTCTTGTTCAAATTCACTTTTCAACTCTTCCACATGAAATGTAAAAGATCTTTCTATGGAATTTCGATACACGCTAAAACTCGAGATACGCTAAAGTGTTCGGTCCCATACATAAGCGTATATCAGGGAGTTGCTGTATGCAAATGGTAAACTAGAACGGAAAATGCAGGTGACCTTAGTTTTGGACTGATCAGGAATTTCAACACATGGTGTGCTTGAGAATGGACTCGATACGTCTTCATGCTTGGCTGTTTTACAAGCAGTAGACAATTTTGTCTGCACCTTTGCTCTCTTTGCGAGAATAAATTTCGGCTCGGTATTGGAGTCAGCTGCTTGGGTCCTCCATTAACAGTCAACAAGTATTGTAATAACGAAGTTCGCGACAAACTGTATGCAACAAGGCGTGTGTATTACTTAGCAATATTTTAGTATGAAACGGGTTTACATTAGGAGTTCAAATATTATACATATTTATGTATAGAAATAGAAAATTCCTCAAAAACCATGCTCACCCCTGGAAGATAACTTTCAATACATCCAAAAAGGTTCTTTTGCACCCCAGGTTCACGATCCGTTCCTTTTGAAAAAAGGAACCAGCTCCGTTCCGTTCCTTTTTTTCATCGATATTCCCAACACTACTATGCAGCACGTTTTCGGGTGTGCTATATCCATACTCGTGTATTGCTTTCTAAATATTGGTGCTAAAAATTGTGGATATGTTCATTTTTATGATTTAGTTTTTGACTCTTTTTGAAATAATTTCTAATTCGTTTATATTTAAGATAAAAATTGTTTACTTTTATCTACAAATGATATTAAATATCCTTACGACAATGTTTTAAGCATGAGAAGTGATTGATAAATTGCTTAAATATGTAATAAACTATCACTTGTTTTTAGAAATTTTTGGTTTAGAAAAATAAGGACATATTACTCATGTGCTAAAATTCATCAGTTTGTTTAGATTAGTTTTTAATTCGGTAATCGTACAATTTGCGTTCAATTAGTTGCTCAAATGTGTAATAAATGTTTTTAAAAATAAATTTTAATACAATTAGGAAGCTATTGAGTGTTGGAATGTTTTTTCTTACCTTTTTAAAGGTTTTTTCCGGAACCTAAATGTAGTGTGTAGACATATTCTAGCTTGTTTTGATGGTTACATGAAGTCGTTATTGTAGTTTACGGGTCTTTATACAACATTTAAAAAAATGAAAATAAAGGATAAATAGGCTATGCTTGGTATTTGCAAGATAGATACTATTTCGAAGAACCTTCCTAAGGCATAAGATTAGTATAAGGACTATACAAATTGCTGTCTTAGGCTTTATCGACAATGATTGTCGCGTCAACTTTGATCTTTGAGTTTATTTTTAGATTTGTAGAAAAAAACGCGCTAAATATGGTTACACCCTGAGAGCATTTGTACCAACGGTCTCGAACATGTTAAAATATGTGTTTACATATTTTTCATGTACATTTTTTTCCCCTTCAAGTCTACCATATTTAACACACGCCAACGGTCTAATTGTTGATGTGTGTAGCGCTTGTCAGGCTTCCGACTATACAGTCTTGTCTCAGCTCCCTGGAGCTAAGCCGTCCTGTGCGCCCTTTCTGCTTCTACATTTCCTACACGTAGCATTCGGGATTAAGGGTCTGTATTTGTTTCACTGTTCCTGGGTTCATTAACCGTGGTTAGGCGCATTTGCCTTCCGTTGTTGCAAAGGCTTGTCATTCTCTGTTTTCCTAGGGTGGTTTCCCCCCCCTCCCCCAATGAGCCTTATACGTGAAATATTTGAGAAGAAATTTTCTAGACCATCGTTTCGTGGTCAGCGGGTGTTGCGTTTATTTCCACCACGAGTACCGGCCGTGACTGGCTCACCTGTCCAAAGGGGCGCAATATCACGTGGAGCAGAAAAGTGTTCATTTGTGTGGTTGTCTATTTTTTCACCGTTTTAAGCCGTTAATGGGCTGTCAATAGGTTACGAAGCGTTACGTGAGGCGCGGGTGTGTAATAAATATAGATTCCCCCCCCCTCCCCCTCCCCCCTGCCTGTTGCGGCCAGTGCATAGAGATAACGTGCTGGATTTCCGGGGTTTTTGTTTAGGACAATTGGATTATGGGAAGGTCCCGATGGCAAGCGGCACGTTGCTTTCTAAACATATTGTTATAGGATTACGCACGTTAATTGAAGGATACGAAGGCGGTAAGCAAATTACAATGACTCATAGCAAACACAGCAAAAATAATTAAAAAGATTACTCCAAAAACCATTTTTATAATTACGCTTACTGCGCCGACAGTTGAAATACGCTAAACGATACTTTCAGTCCGAATCGAGCTATATTCACCATATTCACCACTCGCAAGTGTTCTCACCACTGCCTATGCATTGTCCCGCATTCCGTTTCGATACGGAATTTTCATACACCTCTCCCGCACTAGCGTCCTTCCCCGCTGCGGCAGGATTACATTTCAAAGTGAACGGTACCCCTACTCCACCCCTTGTCCCCGCCGATTAGAGCCCCTGCTTCACCCCTACAACGGACGCGCAAACTGACTGGTTACGCGCGCGCCAGTGTCTACTTCGCGCCTGTGCAAGTGTGCGTGTGTTTGTGTGTGTGGTGGTGAATGGGACTGTGCGTGGGTTTGGTCTTGATCGGGACAGGGAATGCGTCCGGCGCTTGGGGGACACGCACCCGACCTAGGCGTGTGCTGGCCAGTGGGGAACCGCAGCTCAGTTTAACGTGAACCACCGCAAAGGGAAGTTGGTTGCGCTTACGAGCTGCCGCTGTTTTTATCGCCCGGACCGCCGGCTGGGTTTTTTGGTTTTTCCTTTCCGTTTTTTCTAACTCTCCGTTTCGTTCCGGTTTCGTTCGCGGTTTCGTTTGCGTTTCGGTTCCCCCCAACCCCCCGTCGGTGCCTAGGTTCGTGCTCACTTTTGGGTTTGCGCCATAGTGCCTCGTGAAGGAATCTGCAAAAGGTTGGAAAACATCCGGCCGAAGGTGTAACGTTGTTTTCTTCCAGTTGGTTTGAAACACTATCAAACGGGTTTTTTTTTGTATAGGTAAATAATGTCATAAAAAAAAAATAATGTCACTTAAAAATATATAGAATGTATTATAACTTAAGAAACGACCCAAAAGAAGTGTTTGCGAGAAAAAGTGCGTTAAAACTAAAAATGTCTAAAAGCGATTAGAAAAAAAACGGCCTACTACAGAACGGTAACGAACGTTGACGGTGTGCCATAAATAAGACATTTGCTTCCCGGGCGGTTCAATGGACATGCTGTGGCCGTTTTTCTTTTGTCGCAGAAAATCGTGAAAAAGTGGGTCATATCGCGGATTGAAAACCGCCCCATTACGTAACACTACCAAGCTTCATCCGAACAGCGGACCAAAAAAACAAAAATCGGGTTGAGAAGCTCTGAAGAAGCGCGAACTCTATCGATCGATAGCGAGGTTTGCGAGTGATCGATAGTTTTGCTACTACTTCCGCAGTATTCCACTCGTTCCCGTTCCGTTCCTCTTTCCCTGCCTTGACGCGCTACATGATCGAGCGGCTGGAAAGAGGGTGTAAAGGGCGGCCATTGCTCGTTCGCACTATTTACGGCTAAATTTAGATGCACCGCACGAAGCGAGAGAGAGAGAAAGAGAGTTATATTTATTCAATTATTATTAATACTCGACGCAGCGTGACGCGCGGATCGTGCCAACACCGTTCCTTTCGCAGGGCACTGCGAACCCGGAACCCTTTTGTTGCGTGTGTATGTGTGCCTGTCTGTGTGTGTGTGTTTGTGCGTACTTCTTCGGTCAGTCGTTTGGGCTGCAACAGTGGCGCGCTTGACCACGTTTCACGGAACCATCGGTGGTGGTGTGGCCCCCCAAAACGGAGCAGTTCCTACAGTTCGAAAAATCGTATCATCTCTGCACTGTATTTATTATTATAGGTGAGTTTGCGCGCGTGCTTTATTTTTATCTTTTCCCATTTCCCGACACACGGCGGGTAAATTGGTTTTTGGGGTTTGGGCTAGAGAGATATGGTTTTCTTTTTTCGGAACCGTTTTGTGCGTATTAGTGTGCACGTGTTGTTGCCGTGGTAGTGGTGGTGGTGGTGTTTCGGAAAATGGTTCTGTACGGTATGCAACAGAACGCTGTAAAGCAGAGCAGTGACGGTGAAAAATGTTGCACAAAAGATCAGGATAAACTTAGGAACCATTTTTACTATCTTATCAACGCAAATCGGGCAATGCCCTAATAGATTTAATGCAACCATTTTCTCGTGTGAATCTTCCCAAATGGGGTACATTAAACGCGCATTGCTGGCTAGCCGGCGAACCCATCCATCGTTCGCTCTCGCAAGGACATTATTTTAGAATAATTTACTGTTATTATACCCCCCCCCCCCCAACAACGAGCGCCCGTGGCTTTAAGCGATTTGACCCATTTTGATGAACGAGCGGGCCCAGCGATGCCTATTCAAATGGTGCGATACCATTTTCTCCGGGCAGTCTTACCCACCACAAGCCACACTGGGTGCCTTGCAAATTTGCACAAATGATGCCTCACGGAAGCCGACGGTGGCATCGCAGTACAATCCGTGCAAGCGTAACACCGTATACCATGTTCGACACCGGCCAGAATGCACAGCACGATAATCATCGTTTGGCAATTTGGGGGAGAAGGCACTCATTAATGTTCGATCGACAATTTATGGAAGCGATAAAATTAGCGAAACATTATATACAGCCCCGGACGGTTTGGTCGGGTTGGTGTGACGCTCGTTCCCGTAGCGCTAGAGCGAGCAGATTTTAGTTGTTTTCTTTTTTTTTGTGCATCTTGTGACGCTGCTTTAGACTTGTGTGTGGGCTCGGTGTATTCGGGAGGATTAAATTACCATTAAGGATTGTTTCAAACTGGTTTAGAGGTTTTAGTGGTACGATCGGATTTCGAGCTCAATAACCTCGCCGTGGACCTGAAAGAAGGACAGAGGGAGAGAGAAAGAGAGAGAGAGAGAGAGAGAGAGAGAGAGAGAGAGAGAGAACGGGCTAAAAAATAGCGCGGAAATGCAATAAAATGGGTCAAAAGGATTAGGTAGGATACGGTTTGATGATGATGACGATGATGGCTACTTGGGATTAGTTTCAATTGCCCGTTTATTGGGCCTTAGTGAACGCCAATAATTGTGCTTAATGATCTGTGAACAATGGATGCACATGTTGGTTGGTAATTCATAAAAATGATTATGGGATAAAATGGTCGTTCAAAATTATAACCTTTTTTCTAATATTTCACCTCCATGGCTCTAATCACCATAATTTATTAGAATAGAAAAATTGGTACAATATGAGAATTTTTTATCTTAACAAAGTAAAGTGCTTGATGCTGCAATCAAGCCTTGATAAAGTACATGAAGCTAGTAAAATTTTAGGAACAATGTCACTGTGTAAACCAGAGGTCAATTAATTCATAAGATCGATACTTTATTCTTAATTTTTTTATCGGGCGCTACAACCACTTCGCGGTCTTGCCCTGCTGCAAAAAACTCCGAAACCGTTCACGGTCTCGCACCGTCGTCTGCCAATCCGTTATCCCGGCCTTGATGGCGAGCGCCTCAACGCCATCTTCCCACCTCAGCTTGGGCCTACCATGCCTCCTCTGTCCATGTGGAAGGCCTAAGAGGACTTTACGGGCTGGGTTGTCCGGGTCCATGCGTATAACATGGCCTGCCCACCGGAGCCGGGTAAGCTTACTCAGCAGCACAACAGTAAGGTCGTTATACAGCTCGTACAGCTCGTCGTTGTATCGGCTCCTCCATTGTCCCTCCTTACGTATGAGATCAGTAATCCTCCTGAGCCTCCTCTCGAATGCGGCTTAGAGGGTTTCATGAGTTTTGGACAGAGTCCATGTCTCAGAGGCATATGCGAGTACTGGAGCCATATAGATGCGTTATAGTCCCAGCTTATAGTCCCAGCTTTTTTTTTTTATTCGGTAGTAACGGCCAGGCCGTCCCAGCTTATTTTTAATAAGTAAAAGAAATAAGGATTTAGCAACTATAAAAAATCACCAGCTGTTTTGAATGCAGTCATTAGTTTGCAACCAATGGAATGATGAATAAAAATCTTCTCCTCCAAAGTAATACAGCCTGTCCTTTACAATATAAAAACAAAATTGTTCAAATTAGTTTGAATTTATTTTGAACTCGAATTACAATTTTCTAATAGGCTTGCTTTACTATCATTGAAATCAGTCACCTGCTTGAACGGAAAGTAATGTTAATCAAATGCAATGTGCTTTACAAAAAGGAAAACTGTTTTCAAAGACTGGCTGGGGATGCTCGCCCTTTATTTGGCCTACATCTTGTTGCAATGAAGATAAGTGAATCAGTTTTAACAGTAAGCTTCGTTTTAGAGTCCTCAAACTTGCTGCCTGCAGTGAAAAAAAATTCACATGCCTCACATTCTCGTACAATACACGGCCGCAATGCAACGCTCCATCAACATGCACGCTAGAACGTTACGGTTTGGTGGCATTGTTTATTAATTTAATTTATAAATTTAATTTATATTCGTGATTTCCTTGTACGACGTTCCTATCTACGTACTAGCTCCATTCAGCCGTTTCCGGTGGTCGTTTAAACAGATAATAATTATAAGCTACGTATAGAAATACTCTTGGGTTTTTATGCTTTTTTTAATTAAAAAACAAAATGAAAGAAGAAGAGACGTAAAAAGCCAATATTGTAGAAATAAAAAAAATACATGAATAGAGGTGCATAGCACCTATTTGTTTCATGTTTCCAGCAGGAAAAGTGTAACGTCTATCAAAAGAGTACCACCAACCATCGGGAGGGATTTGCCAGTGAAATTTCACACCCAAAAACCAAACCACCGACCGCCCAACCGTCCATCGACTGTGGACGAACTCGCGCACGAGGCTGACGATGCTGACGACGCTGCTGCTGCTGCTGCTGCTGATGATGATTGTGGTTTGCCAGCCGTGCAGCCGTGCCAGGCTTGGGGAGTTCAGAAATTTTCAAAAATAGAAATTTTGAATAGCCGAGAATCTATTTTCGGGCCCTTTCGGAAAATTTGACTATAAACACTCCGCGGGGTTCCGCGTGTTGGGTCGTCTACGCCATTTGCATCGCGCGCGCTCCTTGCGTGTTTCGTTGCGTGTCTCTACCGCTTACACTTACATCCAGCACGCGGTGGTGAGTTTTGTGGCGCGAATCAAGCCAACAAAAAAAAAAGGTGGTTGAAAGTGGAAAACAAACGGCTAGGTTGAAGGTGGAATGTTTGCAGCCGCCGGAGCGTCGTGTGCACATGGTCGGCCGGTTTTGCGCACTGCAAAATAGTCAACTGTTCAATTATTTCTGGCAACAAAAAACCCACATCCGGGAACGGTCGAAAGTCTTGACCGTGGATGCAAAGCCTTGCTAAGCCTCGGAACAAGTGAGGAAATGATGGAAAGATTAGAAAAGTTGTGCTGTAAGACAAGCTGCTACACAATATTATCGTTGATTTGTCCACGACAGCTGAAACAAGCGTTCCCGACAGAAGGTTCGAGTTGATTTGAGCGCTTTTTAACCAACTGCTGTGCAATTCATATTCAAATCCAAGAAGATCTTTATACCGTACCACAGACCTGCATCAATCCTTCTTCCCAAGAGCTTATGGTGCATTACGGCGGTCGAACAATTTTTATGTTTTCTTGAAAAACAAAGAGAGAAAGAGAGAACGAGAGCATCCTTTTAAACAAACCTCGGAACAACTTTTTCGTCATCGCCAATCAAGAGGACGAAAAGTAGGGTGAAGTTTCCATCAATTTCAATCCGTTGTTCCTTCCGTCTGTGCGCCAGTTTGGTGGTGAGCGTTATTGTTCATTCCGGCGACCCTATATTCGCCTGACTGGGTGGTTTTCTTTGGGACTTCGCTAACGTGGAAGACGGTGAAATAGAAACTTTTGCACGGGAGCATGCGGAAAATGCATTCGGAAAAGCTATTGCACAATGGAAAGTGGTAGAAAGAATAAGTTTTTTGTTATTCAAACTTTTCATAACAAAACGTGAAATGATAAGTTTTCCGTTTTGTTTTCGTTTCGAATGCTGGTAAGAGAGGAGAAACTGGTTGAATCAATGCTAAATAATAGCAAATAAAGAAAGTTTTAAGAATGGGTCAAGTTTATCAAACATTTTTAAAGATAGTATTTTCTTTCCGGAGTTCAAAAGGTAGAATTCTTGTACAGCAAAAAGTACTTGGATTCAAAACATTTGTCTAAAGCTACATCAATTTTAAAACCTAATACTTAATATACCCTGTGTGGTTTCGAAAATATTTTTAATTAACATTTAATAAATTAATCTCCCTTAGTGTCATAATTATTTTTTCAATGATTTCCACATGTATGTGCTATTTTTGCTTAAATTAATTATCTGGTAAGATAATACCTGAGCGGTTCGATGGTATAATGTTAGACGCGCCGATTTCTGCAGGGTTGGGCGTAGATCGATTCCCATATTTGTATCGCTCATCATCATAGTCAACACCGACTAGCCTGTTGGTAGTCAAAACCCACACAAAGCAACGGATTCTTATTCTCTCCAATAAAGATCGGTCTTGATTGAATAATATCAGCTCTGAAGGCCAGAAAACAAGGCCACACCTGACTTCTAATGAACTCAAAAGAGTTCATTTTTAAAATTATAGTTTATTTTATTGCTGGATGAAGATAGAACATACCTCACAAAACAATAAAATGAAAATCCAATAATGCTACTTTACCCTTTTTGACTAAGCTGCATCATCAAACGGATGGATTCGGAACGAATGCAGTAGTTGGAAACTAAACGGAAATGTAGTGCAGCTATATTTTTTTATTGTTGCCGAAATATCTGTTCAACCTATCCTCACAAAAAATCCAGATTATAAGACACTTTGCAGCGGGATGATTCCACAGCTCGAATCCGTAAGCTTTCCGGAGGTTATTGTTTATTTTTGTAATTTAAAATTAAGATGCACTTTTACTCAGAATGGCCTCAGCAGCGAAAGCAGCTAGGTCGTTCTGCTCCTACGTTCGCTCCTTGATGCACTTGGTGCGTACTTCTTCCTATGCTTGCTCATTTTTTGTGTGGTAGTATGCTTAAGAAACAAATAAAACGAGGACACATTCAATGCAGGACGATAAAAGCATGTTTCGTTAGCCCATTTCAAGCTTTCATTTTTGCTCCTGTCCTTCGTCATTCTCATACCAACCCCAAAACATTGCACTGCATCGATGCAAATTTGTGCGCCCCCACACACACACACACCCACACAGAGATTCACAGACATATGACACGCTTCGGATGCAACGGAAAAGAGGCCACATAATGGTTGAGCTTGGGCTGTTTTGGGCAGCTTTCGCTCTTCCACACTGTGTGTACGGACGAGTCGTCGTCGTCGTCACCGTTGCATACTATCGTTCGAAGTATGCATAAATGATGAATTTTATGGCACCATTCCGCAGCAAACACACACACACACACATGCGGAGGTAAATGTGTTTGCATATATCTGTGTTTATCGTTGCACTGGCTCATATCGTATGATAAAATGTGACGAATTGTGGTACACTCTTATGCTTTGCAAAGAGCCTTAAAACTAAACGGCAGGTTGCACTGAGTTGGGAAAGACTTGTTTGGTATTTGGAGTTTTATTTGTATAGGATTCGCTTTTTCCTTTTACTTCTTCACAGTGTGCAAATATTATAATGTTCTGCTTATTTTGATGTTTTGTGAAAAGGGTAAATTAATTGAATTAAAGTAATATTATTGATTTGTTAATTGATAAATATGTCAAAATGTCAAAATATTCAACATTAAAACAGATCGTATTTGTGGCACGTATTATATGGCACGTTTAAGGATATTAAAACATATATACAAAATAACAAGGAAATATGTTTTTTTATTACTTTTTTTATTGATATGCATCTCAAATACGGTTCTGACGTAAGAAATTTATTTATGGATAATTATTTCAAATTTCTTACAATAAATTACATATCTGTATCGCATTTGAAACATTGATGCTCCAAGCATTATTACAAAATATATACATCAGCATTGTTTCTGCCATCACAATTTAACCTAAATATTTTTGGTATATTTTTGAAGTTGAGTAACGCAATGGAAGTTTAATTCTGTTTCAGACTCGTATCTTAATCACATAAATATAGCTACGGAAGGTATAGATACTCTATTTTACGGAGATAGTGACTTAAACAATGGGAATGATGGTATACTTAGCATCAGGCCTATAATTAGAACATAGATCTACATAATTTAATGGTTTTCGTCATTTGTTGGAGAAGCAAACTGTGCTAGCGTTTACGTAGGTCGGAAAGTACGGTTTCGTCGCAATGGTAGAGCTTCGCTAAAGCTAATTTCACACTCAAACGCACCAGGAATAAGTTTGAACGAAACCATTATCGCACTAATGCAGCCCTGCAGGCCTTCCGTAGAGTGCATCAAATTTCATCCTTTGCATCCACTGCACTTCTACGGCTCTCTGTACTCCAATGTTGTAGCTATTGATCTGTCGCTTGTGCATTGCTGCCGTTGTTTGATGTCGTTAAAATGATACAAGTTGCAGGCCGGCGCAGGACGCTAGCCGATTGTTTGGATGTGTGGTTTCGGCCGTTTCAGCCAGAGGTACAAAGGGGGAGGGTTAAGGGTTGCATGTTCTTCTTACGACACAAACGATCGGAACGACGATGGTGCTCATGTCGTACACGCGTGACTGTCCGAATAATGGTTGGTGTCATTTCCGAAATAAAATACCATCCCGGTAGTTTTGTATGGCATTCTGTCCTGGTGGACTGTTGTCGAAGCAATTCAATTGGCTTAAAATTGCGATCTACGGTCGGTGGCTGTCGGTGCATGCTAAAGGTTTGCAAAGTGCAATATTTATAGCTAAACTAAATTCCCAATTGTCTTCAATGAGCGGCCCAAGAACGCTTAGTTTAGGGAAATATAAAGCCCCTCTCGTTATTTATACCCCTACTAAAACCATCATATTGATCGCCGTGTATCCGAGCTGTTGGCCTGTGTTTTCATCTGTTGTTGCGCTTATCATTTAAATAACATTTTCATTGCACCGTTTTTATCAAAGCAATTAACGACACGCCGTCAACATATGGCACTGCCGATAAGGCACGAAATTGTTTGACGCACATATTTTCTTGGTAAAACGCGAGAGCAGCAACGCTAGGATTTGCGTACACATTTCCAGGGCTCGGCTGTGGGCCATGGTACACATGGCGGAAATATGTGTTTTTGTTTTTTTTTTTTGTTATCGTGTGAATGTGAAGCAGACCCATTAGTGACGTATGCCTTTCGGGCAAGCTTTTCGAGATATATCTTTATTGAACGAAAAAAAAAATGTCATTTAGCTTTTATTGCTTTGTGTTTACATTTTTCGCCCCGTTTTTGTGGGTTTATAATAAACTTGGTTCTCCAAAAATGGATTCTAGCTGCCTAAATAAACGAGGGGGAGGGGAAGGTGGAAACAGTGGAAAAACAGATTATACGCTGATTGAAATTTTATTCCATCTCTCGCACCAGCCAGAAGATTAGCATGCCCCAACAGTGGGTTTTGTTTTGTTATGTTATGCAAATCTCCGAACCGGTTAAAGTTTGGATTTAATTATTCGCAAATCTTTCAGCACATTTCTCAAGCTGTGTCCGTGCGCTCTCACATATGTGTGTGTGTGGTTCCAGCGGCGAACGGCAGTGCGTCCTTTCCGTCGACATCTTTCGTGACATCGACGGAAGTGAACCCGTTCTGCGCTCGAGCAAGCATTCGTCTCAGGGCATGGGGAAAATTAGAATCCCACCACCTTCCCTGTTGTGCCGGTGAAGCTGTGGAATAAGCTGCCTGAAGAATGTAGCGTAGAAGCCACACTCCGTACCGAATGTGAATGCAAACCGGAACAAACGCTTTGCTGTGACGAAACGGTTCGCATCATAAATCATTGCTCACCCTTTCACCTTGTGGCGGTGGCTGGGCGCATCGTCTGATGAGTGTCATGTGGTATCCGAAATTAAGCCGCCATCGGTACAGACTGGACGGGAAGATGATGGCGCCTTTGCCTCTAATCAGCGCGGAAGCATTTTCTAACCGAGTGGAGACACTGTGAGGCGTACACTTGATTACTCCTCGGAATGTACAACTCCATACTTTTTTTTTGCCGTGGCTTTATATTGATTTTTAAACCCATTTTTATGCTTTTCTTTCCCGTTGCGATGTGCGCGGGCACAAAGGAAGAACATGTTTGATGTGACGCTATCAACGTCACGTGTGTAGGTGGCGGCTGGAATATAATCATCTCTTCCGGCTGAGGGTGCTTTATCTGCTTGGCAAAAGCTGCTCCTATCGATCGTGCTCTATGCGCAGTTCGAATGCTCCGTCTGTTGCCGTTGCCGGCTTTGGTTAGAGCGCATTAACGCATTAGAGGGTAGAAGTGCTTTTCTGGTGCGTTTTGTGTTTGCATTAGCAAACGAATGCAGGTGTCACAAAGGGGGGGGGGGGGGAGGAGAACTGCTCCTTACGCTCTCGAGGCTTTACCGTGCATGCATTAAGCGCCAGGGAGTGTGTATGCGAGAGCAAACAAACACACCGACACAAATGCACCGGCACGATAAATCCCTTCAGGTGCATTCATTTGCATCTTGTGGTGGCGTCGCTGCTGCTGCTGCTGCTGCTAGAAAGGGTGAATTTAACCGCAACAGGATAATGTATCGCCCTGCATGCTGAAAGGGCTCCGACTCCTCCCCCCCCACCCCCAACCATTGTGGCTCATTTGTCAGTTATCAATAATTTATCATCGAAATCTCATCGTACTTTATAACGTTCGGCTAGCGGCTAGGAACCCTGAACTCCCGGGCACTCATTGCGATTGTTGCCGGGCAGCAAAACATGCTCCACTGTGGCCCTCTGCTAGATCCTTTTATTGATAGGCCACCCTCTGCTGCCAGCCTGTAGGGGAAGGTGGTTGTAGCGCCGTGGCCCGATTTGCATAAACAATGACATCCTTTCCATCCTTTTCTATTGCACACAGCTGCCACGTACCGCCGGATCGGGTATTTGCACAAAACCCGCATAATTCCCCGGGAACTGAATCTATATTTGGACTTTAACACGATGCGGTTTTCGGAACAATATTTGGACACACCGAGAGAGAAAATATTTTGGCACGAGGGGAGCAATCAATATGGGAACACTGCGGGGAGGGAACTGGTCCGGGAGACTTATCAATTAGACATTCAGTTCAGCGCAGATCTACCGAACATCGATGCACCATCAACGGAGCCAAGAAAGCAATCCGATGGGAGGAAGCGGTTTCGAGAAATGGAGAGCACCATAAAAGACAATTCAATATCCACAGCTTTATGTGTGGGACTACCGGTAGCTTAATCTTATTTGGGGGGGGGGGGGGCGAGTTGTATTCGATTAAAAGTTTCCTGTTGCTTCGGCTGGGCTGGCTCGAAACTGCAACAGGCAGCACACCGCAATCGTTTCCCCTAAACAGAGTTTAGCTGCTCCTGGAGGGTCTGAAAATTTGGGATTACCGTACCACCGTGGAGCTTGGTGCTGTAAATGTAAAACTTTGCCAAATGAAAAATGATGATTGGTGTGCTTGCGTTTTGGGAAGCAATAAAAAGAAAGCCTTCTGGTGTTGGGAAGGCTATATAATTGCCCTGAATGTGTAACACAATCCGGCTGCTGGAATTATTTTACTTTCTCCAAAGATGGCTTTAACCCATGCCCACGCCGAAAACACAGCTACAGTGCCTTTTTTTCCTCCATTCCTGCCAGCAGGCCAGCTTCACGTTCATCATTCATTTTTATGCGATTCATTATGTGTAATGTGGGGTTTTGGAATTGGCACATTATCACGGTGCCATTTTTAGCGTAAATTCATGAAGCAGCGTGTTCGGGGCTATAGTTTCCCTTCCTTCTGTTGTGTACCGAAATTGTGAACATTTTACACCGAAATGTTATGCGCCGGCAGAGAGCGTTAAGATTTGCTTCGGAAAAGAAGAAAATTCGTGATACTGTGTAGGGTCGCAGTCCTCCGATGGGAGACATGTACCGGGGCATTAAAAACAGAAACGAAGGCCTGAAAGCAGAATGTGCCTGGAACCGACCCGTAAGAAGGAAGGCAAAAAGGTGCAATTAAATGACTTCTTTATGTAAAACTGTAATTGTAAAAGTGGTGTGTTTTGTATCAACGGCGTTGGTTCTAGATTAGTTGTTTACAAACCTGTTTAGTTAGCCTTTCGTCCCCATTTAGGAAGTAGGTAGCTCTTGCAGCTCAGATGTTTTCTACACTTCTTGTCTTTTGGGTGACGAAGGTTATGGATTTTATTAGCGCAGAAAATAGCACGATATTTGTTGAATTTTTATTTTCATCCAAAGAATGTAAAAAAAAAAATTCAAGTATCGTAACTCTACTGGCGGCTCTACTAACTCTGCTTGGGGTGCCTCGGTCGTCTCTTGGGTAGCGGCGTAGGCCTGTTTCATACGATCAGACACGAGGTCGCCTCTCATGTGCAGGATTGACTATCCGGCTATAGGTACACTAAATCACAACCCCCCCCCCCCCCCACCCATACGTCGCAGGATTAACAATATTGATATGGATGGGTACACTCAGCCACAAGAAAGAGTCAAAACATATTAGAGCTCCGGTTAGGCCTAGACTGGTGGTGGGTCATGCGATTCACTTCACGATCCGACCCGGAGTTGGGTGCAAGTTTATCGGAATCGATGATGACCCGTGGGTGAAGTGCGCTAGGTGCGCTAAGTCGGAGTTGAAATCTAGCCCTTTGGAGCAGCGAGTTCAACCAACCCGACCCGATTCGACCTCGCTCCACCAACGGCTTTCGCGCACCTACTGAACCTACTTGCAGCTTACGGGTCGACCCGACCCGACTCCGGGTCGCTTACGGATGGCACCAACCCGGTAGGTACGATTCGACCAGCACATCACTAGGCCCAAAGCAAAGGCCCTAGACCCAACTGGGTTATTGTATAACATTCACATTTCAAGTTACAACTACACTTTGGTGTGGCCTGGAATATCTCAATGTGGTAATACATTGGTCGTTTGGTTGAGAAAACCTCATGACGTACATTTTCGTTATGTTTTTTAGTATTTGTTTTTGTATTTAAGGTAAATTAATTAAACTATTTGAGCAAAGGTTGCTTGAATGTTCGTACAAAGTCACTATGTTTCAGTACGAAAGCTCAGATACAGCTTTTACTCGAAATATTAAATATTTCTTTGTTTGTTATTAAATAAAATACAAAGTTTTACTAAAATTATGTGAAAATTTAACTTACTTATAGAAACTTATATTTAATGGTTTGCGAATGCTGATAATTGCTATAGTGTCAGGTTTATTACTTTTCTTTTATTACCATAAATTCAATAAGGTAAACCCACACATAAGGAGTTTGATTCGTTCCAGCGATTCTGTCGTAAAACGAAAAAAGTCGCTATGCGGGAGCCTCTTTCCCATAGAAAGCATGTGTAAAGTGAATGTTTTAGTTCCAGGGCTGCAAACATGCTAGAATAATATGAATTTAATGATTTTTGAAAAATATGTACTAAAGGATTTTTTTCACTTCTTTTAGTAATTTTAGTCTTTTGAAAATTATCTATATGGATATATTGCTTCGCCGGGCTTTACAACAAAACTTTAAACAAATGAGCGAGTTTAATTGCCCAAATGATGGCTGCCCAGCATCCAAAAATGACATACATTAGAACGTCGATTATCCGTGGGCTGATTGGCCGGAGGACGGATTATCCGTGAACAAACAATTTGACAGCTCCAGATGAAAAATGTCCATTACCACGACATTGTCCATTTTGTCTTAATTAAGTTAAGACAAAAGCAGTTAAGACAAAAGCAATTTCCCTTAGTGATCAGGCAAATAAATTGATATTTTCTGTATGTTTAAGGTTGTACAAGTGATTTATAACCCCTATTTAATGATTAACTTATATTCATAAAATCCACGCTAGAATTACAAAATTACAAACTAAATTTAATATTACACATATTATTGTATTAGCACGAGTCGATTATCCGTGCCAAACGATTATCCGGCATGCGTCCGGTCTGGACCACCCTGTATAATTTTCTACTCCTAATTCTCCTCGAATCAACAACACACTTGTGTAAGTCAAATGAGTTGTAGAGAACGCAATCGCTAATTCACTGTTAAAATATTTGTTATAACATTTGCTAAAATTGCTTTAATTACTCCATCATAATTGTCAACCCAGTGCAGAATCTTGCGAAAGGTGAACAAGCTCCATCATGCATGTGGTTTATGCAATGGTGTTGTAATAAGTCTCCCGTCATACGGGGTTCCGCTCCATCCTAACGCTATTGTCAGCCCAAAAGCTCCAGTCGCTGTGATGGGCCCATGATTAATGGAACTGTCACCGTGTACGGCCTCGCCGGGGTACGGCCAGTCGAGGAACACCACCGTGTACACCGGGGGCAATAGATCAATCGTTTGACGGATGCATCGGGATGCAGCGACCTATTCTCTGACGTTTGGGGTCGCGAGTGATAAAACGATCCATTTGCTCCACTTCTGTCCCGCCCAGACACATTGGTTGCGACACATATTTTCACGCGTACGATTGGCTCGGCGCTTCGCACAGTACGGTACCACCGACCGGTTGCGGCATGCTGCCGACGTTTCTACGTTCGTACTGCTGTGCTGCTGGCAGGCGATGCTGATTTGTGATGCTATTTTTCAAAAGCAAATACCCTCATCTATCACCATATCGAGCAATGGTGCATCCTTTGCAGCCTGTTAGTACGAGGCACATGACTGTTAGGATGAAGCCTTGCGCCACGCTGATGGCATCCGGTCTAGTTGTGGCCTTGCATTTGATTGCATCCATCCGCAGTTGGCTGCTTCGCGGCGGGAGTGCAGCACGTGCCAAAAGCAAAGAGTTGTACAAAATGCACAAAGCAACAGAATGAAAGAGAAGGAGTGACATAGGGAGAGAGAGAGAGAGAGAGAGAGAGAGAGAGAGAGAGAGGGAAAAGGAGATAGAGATGTTGTAGAAGGTTCAAATTTAGGACTCGGATTTATTCTCGCTCTAGTTTTGATCGAAAGAAACACGGGTGGGTAGGGAAAACCTGCGAACGGGGAGGTTTGTAATTGCTGTACACGACTTGTCGGGTGGTGGTGCATCAAGTTTCAAAACGATCTGAAAGCTAGTTTTTACCTACGGCGGTCATTGATATGTGGTTTTGAATTCCTGACTAAACACACCAAACATTCATTGGCCGCATCTTGCCGTAATACATATATTTAATAAGTTGCAGAACAGGATTTTGGCAGCATCATTTCAATGTAATTTATCTGGTGAAATTTTGTACTTTTTATAGTTAATACGCAAATCCCCTCTAACGATGCACAACAATAAATGTTAGGTGTTTTAGTCTCGGCTTAAAAAGTAGGAAGAAGTTTATGATATAGTTAATATTTTAAGTTTTGATGATGACCATGGACTATAGATCATTATCTCCAAACTTTGGCCCTTAGGCACCTATTTCGTTCTATGTTAATTTTATGATGCTGGCTAAAAACATTACAAAATCACTATTGTGGGTTTGTTGAGTTATAATTAATTGTATTTTTTTGTAATAACCAGTCCATGTAGTGATTGATGTTTAACGTTAGTGCGATGATTTAACGAAATGATTAAGAAATTATACAAGCTTATCAACCATGCTAAATAATCCAATTATTTTTTTAACATTTTTAATGTTTGGCATAAATATTTATATTTCCATCTAAAATGTTGATTTTTTGGCATAAGTTTGAATGGAAATGATAATTCATCAATTGATTAAATTTTTATATTATTGTAGAATCAATGTTTTAGATTTTTATAGTTTATTTTTTAGACACTAGAAGTGCACAAAGGATTCTCGATAATCACGCTTCAACAGAGAAATCTTAAGCTTTCTTTCTCAATCGACACCAGTTAGTACTTCATCATTTGATGGTATTGCTCTAGCAGCCAAAGCAAATTGAATAAAACTTTCTTTATGCCCGTAGTTTATCTTTGAACAGTGCTGTTTCACTTCAGCTCCAACGTATTCGTGCTTTCGATTCGATTGGCCGCGTCGAGCACAAGAAAACAAAACAAACACAATGAAATTAACGAGAAGCTTTCTGTGCCTTCAACTACCACTTTTAAGCAACGCAACAACAAGTTTTGCTTGAAGTTCATCATCAACTTCATTAGCTGCGGATGGAGAAATATTGAGCGAAAGTTCATTAGCAACGGTTTTCATGATGATCAGGAACTCTATTGGACGATTAATGAAATATACTCAATCAACGAAAATGGGGCAGGACCCGCTCACGACGTGCGATAAAGAATGCAATTTCCATACATTTGTGTGCCAAAGATTGTGCATCGGTGTGCACGATCTCATTTGATGGTTGAGCGCTTCAGATAATGTTCCGAAACAAATGCGGGCTTATTGTGTCTTTTGCTTCTAACGGTGTTTCTTGCTGGATCTAGTGGAGCTTTTGAGAATTTTCCTTACTTTAATTAAGCAGTTTTGCCAACACGTTTAGTTTGTTGATTGTTATATTGTGTAAAACAGTTGCAACGAGGCTGACATAAAACATTTTTATTTTCTATTTTCAGATAAACAACAACTGAA
This sequence comes from Anopheles epiroticus, assembly GCA_000349105.1. Taxonomy (NCBI): domain Eukaryota; kingdom Metazoa; phylum Arthropoda; class Insecta; order Diptera; family Culicidae; genus Anopheles; species Anopheles epiroticus. The sequence continues at coordinate 119 of KB670047.1, read as the reverse complement.
GAAATCTTCCATTTATAAGATTTTTCTAGTCAAAGGGGAGATGAGTTATAGCTGATCTACATCTAATACTATTCAAAAAGAAAAAAACGGGTGGTAAGTGATCATCAAAAGTATGTTTA